>APFE030197122.1:93245-119029 GCA_000404065.3 Pinus taeda | reverse complement strand
TAGCTACCATCGCCCTAGCTAGTTTATTTCCATTTCTGATTGTAAGCATATTTCAGTATTTTCCATTAATGAAATGAAGTATTATTTCCGCTGCATATTTGTGTATATGGTTATCTCTATAATTGGTTGCGTTCCTGTTTAAATCTGGATCAAATGAGGAAAGGGAATTATAATTCAAGACCTATTTGATGAAAGGGAATTACTTGCAACATATCCATCTGCAGTCCAAGACAAAGTATCCCATTTGATCGTTATGTTACTATTTGGATCCAATGGATCATAAGCACCTGTAAAGCACACAATGTAGATAAATTTTAAGTTAATATTGTATCCATATCCTTGATAAATATTAATAAATATATATAGTGAAATAAGTTAACTAAATGAAAAAAAATATTGATCAAGTTTTACCACTATCATTACCTTAGATGTTTTATAAGGTGTTATAGGGGTTGGAATGACTTTACGATTGCCTGCATTCCACAAACATAAATTAGCATAATATAATAAGGAATATAAGATAATTGAACATATAAAAGACAATATTCAAGCTTACCTCATGCATCATCATAGTAGTGTCTTGCACTCGTGCATTTGTTAACATTTCCATAAAAGTAGTGAATATCATTGAATCCCCCATAGTAGCATCGATACCACTCATGGGTACATTCTTAAAAAAACACATAGTAACATAAAAATAAGAAAAACTTGATCAAAAAAACTGATAAGAAAATAGAATCGGTAACACCAAATATGTGTTAAGTGAGCATTGAATATCTGTCCAACACTTTGAGGCAAGCTTATCAAAGTGTTCCAACAAGCATTTAACTAGTCACAAACAAACTTTTGAAGTATCATTTTAAAATTATTTCTAAAAACGAATCCAACCTCTAACCTAATCAACAACATAAATAATACAAATACCAAAAGCAACATAAATACCTGGTCTTCCATTTTGTATAGAATAATGTAATAGAAATCTGTGAAGAAAAGTTTGTGGACACTAGTTAGGATCATTACATAAATAAATGTTGAAATATATGACAACGTGTAAAACCATAAAATTATTCTAAAATATGTTGGTTTGAACTTCTATTCATGTAATACTAATTTCATTGAGGATTTCTCTGGATTGTATTACAAAGGGTAATGCACTGTCTTAAATTATTGTCACATAATGCAAAGTAATCTCTGTAGAATATCTCCTTTCTACCTATAAACATTACTTCACTATCTCATTGCAGCCACAATCAACTCCAAACCAGACCTTGCTTGCCTCAAAACTCCAGACCATACCTCAAGATGATTTGCTGCCACATAAAAAACTTAGGGTTGATTCGTTGCCACAAACAATCCCTTATAGGTGGTTCGCTGCCACAATTGATACCTCAGGGATGATCTGTTGTCATCAACAGTGCCTCAGAGGTATCTTTCTATCTTAGAATTGCTTCATAGACATATTGCTGCCACAGTGAAGCCTCAGATTTAATGTGTTGCTATAGATAATTCCTTAGAGATAGGCCAATGCCTCAGATAATGTGTCAGGGATGATCCGCTGCCTAGATAATGCCTCAAGATAGTTTGCTGCCACAGTTAGTGTCTGTTCGATCATTTACATAACGACATTCAGAAGTTGGATTAAAGTGAGAGATTTTAGAAAATTAAATGAAAGTTTGGTTGGTTGGCTCTCTACAATTATGGATTGAAACCAACGAGGTTCCATATATGGTGCTCAAAAAATAAACAGTGTTCGTAACAAACAAGCATCATTTTGTATATAAAATATTTAAATAAATTATCACCAGTTTATATTAAACTGTGAAATCAACATTTGAAAAGCAATGCATATGAAGCATATTAAGCATGCATGAAAACTACTAATCGGAGTCCAAAGAATTATTACGGTAGAGGAAGCGATATGGTGTGCTTCCTTAGAAGAGCACCAATATGCAATAAAGAACCCTGAAATATGCCTGGAAAATGAAAAGACATAAAATAATGTAGAGTACTGGTGGTAGAGAGGGTATAAATTCCCCGAATTATGTTTAACCCTCCAATATAGTTAACCACACATGGAATAAGTGAATTCAAATGATTGACAATGTAGTGAATGCCCATGAGATCTAGTTTCATCAATTCATGAGTAAATGTTGGTGTGGGATTAAACCAAATAATGCCAATTTCATGCCTCATACTTCTCAAAGACCCAAGCTACAAATATAATGGCTTGGTATTATACCTATTCGCAGATTTGTGGAGATTTGAGATGTTAAGAGGAGAATCAATCATATTTGCATAACACCCCTCTAGAACCTATTTCATGCTAACGAATTAGAGTCTAGTGCCAAACACATGATCACATATCCAAGAAAAAGATCATCCCAGTGCATCTCCTAGAGTGGTAGATATCAAGTGACTCAAGTGATATCAACTGCATCTCCTTGCTTGAATTCTTTGCTTGGATTGGACATTAGTGATCCATTAGATATGCCCAAGATTATGGAGAGTAATGATGCATTATTTTTTTAATGTATAGCTAATTCTCTTATAGAAAATATCTTAGAGATTGTTATAGAAGCTACATGCAAGTAGGAAATTTACCAATTGGATAATCCTTTAAATACCCATGAGGTTACAGAAGGATATAATATAGCTATGGAAAAGAATGAAGTTGAATATGGAGCATGCCAGGAAAGCATTTTTATTGTCGATGGCATAACTGATGCAAGTCCAATTAGAGAACAATTGTTTGATATGGACAACAAAGAAAAACATGAGTGATTCATTGGCCCTGCCAAAATTGAGGGAAATAATGGCCAGGAAGCTGGAGAGACCCAAAATTTCAAAGTTGCAAAAACTATATAGATTGTGGTGAGAAAGAAGGAACCTTCCCAATTTGATACTCTGTTGAGGATCACTGAGGTTACAGAGGGATATAATATATATCCTTGTTTAAGCACTTGATTTGGCCTGGACTCCAGTATTCCATCAAAAAGTTCAAGAACTTAGAAAAGGTTATAATATATCCCCTTGTTTAAGTATGAATGAATCTCTTCTAGAAGACAAGCATGTGTGCAATCAACAACTTTCATTGGATAATCCATTGAAGAGGCTTGAACATGCTGAGGGACCAGAATATGATACCCTAGTGAAAAATCTTGAGCTTATAGAAATTGATGTGACATCAGAGACTGAATATTTGTCACTACATGTCCCACTTGGAGATCATGTGTGTGTCATGGAGAAGGATGCTACGGTTTTGGATGGGACAGTTCATTCTGAAAGTATTCTCCTCACATAAAATCCTGTAGAATCTGTAGAAGTAGCTGAGGGTTATACTATTTTGTATGATATGAATGTTCCTAGTAAAGGGGATTCAAGAAGAACCAAACTTGTAGACAGAATACTGAATTTGAATAGTAGATTACAAAATTTGCAATTGGACTTACAAGGACCATTCCCTATATTGTTGATAAAGAAAATTTCCATATTATATGTGATTTTATCTTGCTGGTAAAAGCAAGTTGTGTGTGATATGGACCTATTTCATGCTAAAGAATTAGAGTTTAGTGCCAAACACATGATCACATATCCAAGCAAAAGATCATCCCAGTGCATCTCCTAGAATGGTAGATATCAAGTGACACAATGTGGTCATTTATTGCCCAAAAGTTGAATTATATAGCAATGAGCCAATGGGGAGTGCATTTTCATAAAAGAATGACCTCATTTCTCAAAACACGCCCAAAGGAACTAAGATTGTTACAATGTTGTATGTTGGGTTAGGGTGCAACACTATCATGTTATAAGACACAATTGCATATAAAAGGTTATACTCCATTATTAATTTAAATTGTGATGCTAATTTACAACTAATTATTGAATTTTTTGCATTACAACACTAAAAATAAAATATAATTGAGTGAAAAAAGTGGAACCAACATCACAAGAAAAACCCAATATGGTATGATGTCCTCTTGAAGAAACCAACCATGTCAAATGTGAGGAATATCAAGAGAGGATGAATGTAGAAAAACCCCTAATCTTACAGAAATGGTGAGGATCCTAAAGTAGAAACACTCCTAAATCTTGTATAAATAGTGAGGATCCTAAAAGAAATACTTTAAAGCTACGTGATAGATAATGAAAGGATAATCCAAGAGAGAGAAAGACCATTAGAATTGAATGCATTATTGCTAGAAAATCTATCTGAAATTCAGAAGTAATTGCTAAAAAGACCAAATGATACCAATGATTAATTTCAAAGATAAATATTCATTGAGAGGTTAAAAAACACATATTATCTACAAATAAAATGAGGAAAATCACCTCCATAAAAATACACCATGCTAAAAGGATAGATACATATAGTAACAAATCATTATTTGATTCATCTAAGGTTGGGATAGTCAATTCATATGAGCTTCTTGGAAATGGTTCCAAGAGTGAATTACAAAAGAGAAATAAAAATAAGCATTCTTGAACTACTTTTCATAAGGATTAGGGTCTTAATATCTATCTCCCACCACCCACGAATAAATGAGTATGTACTCTGCTGCCGTTGGGCCTGATGACCTTAATGCCCATCACATAAAACCTAGTATCGTCGCTCTCAAACATTGGTGTTTGTCTCTCCATTTTCTCGACAAACCCTCCATTGCAATGCGCAAACGAGGAGGAAGGTTTTGTTGATGGCGAGGAGGAAGGTTTGGTTGTAGAAGCAAAGGTGTTGGTTCATTCCAGTGTGGAGGAAGGTTTGGTTGATGAAGATTCAACACCATTTTCCAATGGATTCTAATGGAAAGTCATGGTAGGAATCAGGTAGGGAATGGAGTAGTTTCACCAAGCCCACCGCTGGATTCCGTTCCATCAATTCCTCCCAAAAGCCCAATTTCTCGTGCCGTCTGGAGAATCCCTTTGGAACAAATCGAGGTGATTCTCTAGCCATTTCTTAGAAAAATAGAAACAAAGTGACATTGGTGTGGCGCTGTCACCATCTTCGTGAATCTGCAAACATTGCTCAATCTTTTTCATTCCTATGTTCCTTGCAGAAACCCTCTTTGTTCCTTGCAGAAATCCTCTCTGTTCCTTGAAACCCTTTATCTTTTCCGTTCCTCTATTCCTTATAGAAACCCTCTCTATTCCTTGAAACCCTCTATCTTTTTTGTTCCTCTATTCCTTGCAGAAACCCTTATGTTCCTTGAAATCCTCTATCTTTTTCTTTCCTCTGTTCCTTGCAGAAACTCTCTCTGTTCCTTGAAACCCTCTATGTTCCTGCAATTGTGAGGCCATAACTAGTATGCGAGGCACCAAAAAATATCTAACGAATTTAGAATCATACCATGCACCAAGGAAAAAAGAAAGGGAAAGGCCATATGCTAGACTAAAGATGGCCATGCGCAGCTACAAGGATAAAAATTGAGATCCACTTGTCTAGACAGGAAACATTAATGGTAGACTAAGACCAAAATGATGCTGTGAATCATGAAGACATCTTACCTGAAAAACAAAAGACACGCATAAGGTAGCTGGATATAGGGAATGCCATGAGCGGAGACATGGGTCATAGCCATAAATCAAATGCAGAGAGATATTCCAAGAGATGGTTGAAGGCATAAGGCCTCGCACAGAGTAGCAGAGTTCCCATGTTGTGCTTCAACTTCTATTTTCACTCAGACAACTTTATCCATCGCTGCGAGCCAATGAAATCCTATAATTTGGCTGTGTACACATGTTCTCTAAGATAGCATTAACCAAGTTAATAATTTACCTAGCTTTGGATAACTAAGTCAATACTACCTAATTTAACTAGCATTTATTTTCAAATAATCAAGTATCAAAACCAACGAGTTATGATGATACCTATGTGAATCGTAAAAGTAAGTCAATACTACCCAATTTAGCTAGCACTATAAATATTATTTAAAGACACAATGATAAGCATTAAAATTTTGTTGAATACATCTAGTTACTTGTCATGTCTTCACTGCTAATTTTTGGTACAATTATAGAGTATCACATTGTGATGTAAATGTAGTATAAATTAAAATTTTTAAATTACACCATTTATTACTATATCTACTAAACATAATACAATGACCACAAGGTACCACTACTCATACTGACAAGACAAATAATTGAGCTACCACTATAAAAAATAGATTTTCACTACCATGGACATAAGTAAATTAGGGATTACTTTTTCACATGTATTAAAAAATATATATATATAGTTTCCCATTGTTACTTCTATCACACTACTTATGACAACACTTACTTTAAGACAATCTCCCCTTAACAATAAGGACATGATTATTGAAGCAACCTAATTTAATAATATAAAAGAGAAACACATTTATTATATTGGGACAAATGTACTAACCTTGGATCTATCAAGGGAGGAATGGTGTCATATTACTATAAGTGAAAAGCTCTTTTACAATGTGAACTTTTGAGTAAATTTTTTCATCATATTTATCATCTCAGCACTTATAGATCTATCTGAGTTCTCTTAAACAATTTCATCTTAATTGTTTTAAAACTAACATCAGACATTATGTCAAGCTGACTATTCACTTTCCAAGGCAAAGAATATGTCAACTTGGCAGTTACCTGCATTATAACTTGATATTAAATATTATTCTTATTTTTTATATTAATATGAATGCTTCTAATATTTAATATATTGTTAAGTATATTACCCATTGAATAATTAGTGAAGTATCTAATATTGGATGAGAGAGTTGTATGGCTAAAATTTTTGCTACCACGGGTTAAATTTGGTGTTTGTATCATGTCATGCAAAATTAGATTTCACACCTCTCAAGGAATCAATCAAAATAATTTACACATACCAATCAAAGGCATTCAATAGATGGTTAAAGTAGTGGTTGGGAGGAGTTCATTGTCAAAAACATCCAAGGGTTTCCAAACTAGAGAAACAAGGGCATGTGTTTCATTTATGGGCTAATGTTTGAAAATTTTCTATGAGAAGAGGAGTTGGTGGGAGTCCTTATGGCAAGGGCTTGCACCTCTTCTTTTATTTATTAAAGTAGGCTTGAAATAAGTGATTATAGATATATGATACATATAATATGCAAAGCTCTCACAAAAAAATAATATTGAACATTTGCATGAGACAACTTAATTTATTTTCAATATATTTTTGCTTTAAAAAAGGAAATATATGCTACCATGATGCAATACAATGATTCACCAACATTGGGCACCAAAAAAATGAATTGGACCATGGATGTTATGTATGATCACAATCATCGACGATAAAATATGATTATTAGCCACTCTGCAATCCAAGGCACAATGCAGGGACAACATGTATCCATCTTGGAGGACAGTGGGGAAACCCAAAATTTTATTGATGCACAATTGGTGGAGTGTAGAGGCATTCATAGATTGATATATATGCTGAACAACGTGGGCAAGAGAGGATGCCCATGCTTCACCTCAGTTGTCTTCTTGATTGTTGGTTAGATATGTTGAGGATATGGTTGATGGGACAAATGTTGAAGATATGGTTGATGGGTCGATATTGAAGTCAAAATCCTCCCTTAACCCTTTAGCCAAAAACATGTCTCCTCAAGTATCTCCAAAAATATCATATGAAGAGTCATAATATTTAACTTGGAATTATGGCCCACCATGATCATCTAATAATTAATTGAAATAGCAGTAGACCCCAATTTAGGGATTGGGTGGATCATATGGTGGGACTATGCTAGTGGGAACCCTAAATAAATGACTTGAAACCCCCTTGATTTTATACCTTGATGGCATTCATCTCCCAAATTTCTTGTTGGATACACAAGTCCTGAAAACATGACAAGGAAGATGAGAGGAAGTTGACAAGGACATTAGGTTGTCGTAGAACATCAAAAAGTGCATCTACATGGATGAACATGGAATGGGAATTAAGGTCATAAGGTCATAAAGGTCACAAAGGTGCATCAAAATATTTTTGGAGTGTCCCAAAGGTAAATATACAATTCTTGTCTCATATAAAATAAAATATACATTTATTGTGGTGATAGTATCCACAAGATTCTTAGAACTAGTGGTATAGTGTTTGGTAATGAATGAATAAGAAAGAAAAGGGGGAAAGTATCTAACACCTGTACACTCAAGGCTAGTCTACAATTGATGTTACATTGCCTTGGAATCTCCACCATATTTGGCTAACTTGAATTCTCCATGCACTAGATATTTTGGGTTGATTGATCAATTAACTGGATGATCACTCAGTTTGACTAAAGTCCCGCTGCACAATTGTCCTTCCACTATTATGGGCTCTGAAATGTTCCATGATAAGTGCTTATTCTTAGTGCTTGGTTTTCAAGGCAAAGTCCAACGTTCACTCTAGACTAACTATGATCATCAATAACCACTTGGTGAATGCTAGTAGTCAACCAGTAAACCAACCACACAAGAATTTGAAATCGAATAGGTCAAAATGAAAATTAAGTATGTTAACGCAAGAGTTCAATAAGAACTTGAATTTAGTTACTCGTGACTACTGGGGAGATATCTTCATTAAAAGAAATCATAACAAAAGAAACAACACAACAAAGTATAAGTGATTTGAATGATGATGTTATCAAATATGTAAGTGAAGGACTCGTAAATTTATAGTGATCATGGGAATGATAGATCTCGAACAGAGCATTATGATGTTGTTGGGGAGGGATATATCATTGTGGAGGGATGAATTTAGTTTCTAAAAGGGTCTCAACTCAATCTACCTAGTTGGATGGATTGGTTATCTCAGATACATTGAGATTGGTTAAATTTATCTTATCAGGTTGATGAGGGTAGGAGAGGGAGGCGAAATAGAGATGTGAAGCTTAATAGTCTCGCAGAAGGAAAATATATGCCTACATTTAAAGGTAAAGGGAATGCTAGGGGGGTAATTTGATTCAAACAAAGGGTGAATTATGCTTCCCTGAATGGACATCGTGAGACTGTGTTTAAGATTCACCATTTTGAAGCTGCGAGAAAACTAGAGTATAAGCACAAGAGAGAAGCTAAACATATTGTGGGTTGTGAAGAGGTCCAAGAAGGCCCTTTCTCGTTCTTCCTCTTTTATATTGGAGACACAAGATTTAAGAGTGTTTATAAGGTAGCAGTAAAGATGAGATGGATTGTCAAGCATATGCTAGCAAGGGTGTTGTTGGACTGTCACAGTGGAAGAAATGATCTAATGGATAAAATTAATGTCTACTGAAAAAGAAAATTTCAATGTTGAGATGAAACTTGGGAGGGGTAGCTGATGGTTCCCTATGCTAAGTCAAGTGCTTGCAATGGATTAAAGATTAGCTTCTGCTACAAAGTCTCATGAGGAATATGATTATTCAATAACTGCACCTGAAAAATTGGAAGTGAAAGTCTAGGACTCATTTTTTTTCTAAGTAAAATTACTCTATTAACATAAAAAGGATAAATTTACATATAAACCATAGTCAAAAGCAGCTGCCCTGTGGGAGTAGTAGAGAAAAGCAGAGACACTGTCCATGACAGAGAGCTGAACTGTGAACTAGAATTCAAATCCCACGCAGGGGAGCAAGTACTGCGTTTGCAAAAATTCCAAGAAGAAACATGCATATTAACCCATATCCTGCATATGTAAATCCATTGATACATATGAGCCAAAAAAAGCCTGCTTTTATGGGCTGCATTACAGGAGATAGAAGTAACAGAGAGAAATCTACACATTTGGGCACTCTTCCACTATTCGGCACCAACCGAACTCAGGAAGTTCCCTATCACGAGCCGCTTAAGCTTCATCCCTAGCGAGAACAGCTGTAACATCAGCAGGACCAAGAGCCTCCATTTCCATCGCCAGGTTTGAGGCAAAGTGAATTGGGATCTCTGGAACTTGCAAAGTGAAAGGATTCTGCATGGAGACAGAGGCAGGGCCCTCTTGCTGGGAACTGGACTCGCCCACTGCCTGGGCTTCTTCATGGAAGATCACAGAGATATGGGCCATTATCCTAGGTCGATTTTGAGTGCAATTAAAAGAGAAAATTGCATATCTGAAAGAGGGAGATGCCGAGGAATCAAGAGGGTAGTGGCTGGGGAGATGGAAGTGCCCTCTCCCACTTCGATTGCAGGGATAATGGCTAGTAGTAAGCTCGCTAGAGAGGGAAGGAGAAGTGGAGATCGTGCTAGAAGGTGCACGCTGAGGAGTTCCCCTATGGCTCCTCATCCTATGGGGAAGACGAGGCATCACAGAGACCATAACAACTCTATTGAAATCGAACAGTTCACCCACTACCCCAAGCTTGGGCTGATCAAAATAGCATCCGAATGAGGGTAGGAGGCCCCACGAAGACACTTGGGAAGAGACGGAGGTGTCTTCTCTGGATAGCCTGAGCATAACCAGACCCACAGGGCAACAGACCAAGACCAACTAAAGCTAGACCAGCACAACACCATAAACACCAGAACAATCCCATTGCTAAACATGAATTTATCATTCACCATCCTGCCTCAAATGGCACCCATCATAACTACTACATTGAATTAAGTCGATGCATCACTCAGACCAGAGCGTGCGAAGGCGGTTAGGAAATCAGCGGACAGACTGTGTGGATCAATGCCATTTGAAGTGAAGCAAATGCTCCTGGTGATCCCCGTGCCAAGGGTTTAACTGCATCATTTGATATGCCATGTGGTACAAGGTGGGTAGGTGTCGTGTCACCTCGCCCCAACCCTGTCCCATCATCTGTTCCCGCTGGCTAGTCACTCGCATCCGGGGCAAAGTCTAGGACTCATTATAAAGAAGCGGTTCAAACAATAACCACTAAGTTTTGAATGCGATCTAAAATTTGACTTTCTCAAAATTGAATGAAGTTGGAACCACTCTGAAACAACTCGAAACAATTAATGTTAATATTAAAAATTTAAGTAAAAGTTGACGTTATCCTTATCTTTCCTTTTAAAAAAGAAAGTTAAGGAGAATGTCAACTTTTACTTTAACTTTAAAAATTAAATATTACCATTAATTACTAGGGTTAGGTTTTGTAGGACCCTCAAGTTAATAATTTTTTTTTTCCTTTTTAGTATTTCTTATTAAAAAATTATTATTTGGTGGTCATTAGCCATGTTGCACTACATTCTTCAAAATTAGTCTGTTTATTAGAGAACTAGTGAATTTGGTGTTTTAAGGCCAGTTCAATACAAGACCAACCTTATCCAATCTGAACCACCAAACTAGACTAGCACAACTCTAAAACCATTGGGACCAACCAATTCCACTAGTTCTAGGCTAGTTCCAATAAGATTTTTCCCTTATCATCTTCCTCTGAAGTCGTTTTTTGGATCCTTTCAGGAATGGTGATTTGGAAAGTGCCATCAATTGTCGAATTGTTGTGAGCACCTAAGATAATAAGTAGTTAAGCCTTGGCAAACGGAAATTTACAAGGACCTAGTACAGACATCCCAAAATATATTTAGTGAGGATGTGCATGCAAGAAACTATTACAGACCTCCCAAGATACTTAGTGAGGATGTGCATGACCAAAAAGCGGAAAACAAATAACCCACGCTCAAAAACCATGCCCAAAACATTGAAGTGTGGTGCAAAACACATTGTTGGTAGGCTATTAATGCTACCAACAATCATTCGCTCTCTAATTTCACAAGAAGCTCCTAATCAAGCTACCTCCTCCGCTATGGTTATAGCAAGTTCTTGGAACTGTGTGAGCTACAAGAAATTCAAACTACCTTCGAATATCCACCAATTTTAGGGGACTTGACTTCCCTTCATGCCCCAACTATTTTGGGTTGATTGATCAATTAAATAGATGATCACCTAGTTTGACTGAAGTCCCACTTCTTAAATGACCTTCCACTAGTTCCTCCAAAAGCTAGAACTAGTTTAATTGACAACAACCTGAGATAATTGACCTTTATTACCACAAGTTAGAAATCGCATATGCAGAACTGAACTCTAAATCCTCCAACTTGAATTTATTGAGTAAGCTAGGTGACACAAGCCATGTCACACAAGTTAACATCATCCAAGTTGTCTGTTGATGTGGAAATTTGAATTTTTTCAATTTAATCAAGGAAAAATCAAATTGAGAATTTCTTGCTACATTTTTGAACACATAGTTCATTGGAATGTATTACTTTCACTATGAACTTGGCATAGTTCACATGTTAAGTTCATAAGGTTTTGGGCTGATGTAGTTCTATGTGTTGTGTATATAAATAATAGGTGTCCAACTCTTGCTGTTAGAAACAAGACTTCCTATGAAATATGGTATGGTCACATTCCTTCGTTGATGCATCTCAGGGTTTTGGGTTCCTCATATTATGCCTTCATACCTAAGGAACAGATAAAAAAACTTAGTGCAAGGAAACACTAATGTATCTTCTTTGGGTACTCATACCTCCAAAGCATACCATCTCTATGATGAAGTGAATAAGAAGTTTATAATATCTAGAGATGTGATCTTTCTTTAGTCTTCCAAGATTGACAATGTTGTTGAGTGGTAGCTTAATTTTTTGGATATATTCGAACATGAAAAGTATTCTCAAGAGTTTGATAGTGAGATTCCACATCTCCTTCTCTTAGCTCTATAATTTCTGTGAAGAGTCTCGAAGAAATCAGGTTGAAGGAAATTCCTTCACCTACTTTGTCAGGAAAGAGCTAAGAGACTATTGGCAGCAGGTAGACAAATTTGAGAAGTGGTGAGGGTACTTGCAAGATACAAACCAAGGATTAATGCAAAGGAGTAATGCAGAGGAGTGTACTAAGTACATACATATCATCAAACAAATTTCATCTCACTTAGGATGCCTTGCATCGTGCCTAGTTAGTCATAAGATCATGTTGGTCACAACCTCAGTAGCTTAAATGAACAAGTGGTAATACTCTTCATCATCTAAGCTATGTAATAAAAAAGTGAAAGGGAGCAAGACACATAGATCAAATACAAGGAATGACTTTAAGTTTTTGCAACCATGAATGTCATTGAAGATGGAATGATACGACAATGATAAGAAAAAATTTAAGCTACATTAAGAGGTGTATTTCAAAAGATGTGCTTTGTTTTCCATACCTAGCCTCCAAAGGGTTATGCATCAGATGCGGTCCTAATATTCTATCATACCTTGGGTTTCTTTGTCTGCTTATTTTTCTCCTTAGCTCCTTGAGAGTCATCTATCATGTCATCTTTCTTCGTGGCCCATGAGAGACATAATTGTGTAGTTTCAACGAGCAGTGACTATTGTAGGATGAGGCCTTGGGAGGAAACATATACACAGTTTTAGGATGTAAGGCACTAGTTGGGACGAGGCCCTGGGAGGACACATCTATGCAATTTCAGGATGCAAGGCAGACTGGGTAGTCAAGGGACAAAACTACACAGTTTTTGGAGACAGTGGGTTCCGGTTGAGGGAAGGACACTAGAGGAAACCACTGCGCATTTTTGAATGGTAAGGGATGTTGGGATTTATACACATTGCACGGTTCGAACAAGCAATGAAAAAGCTTGAAGGTTACATATGTGAAGTGTGTAGTTCAGGAAAGTTGGATGAGGCTAGGTTGCCAAGGAAACTCTGAAATTTAGATGTGGGATCAATGGAACTTATGTGAATAGTGATAAAACTTCACTACTATCACACACTTGAAAACTTATTGATACAACATAGACCATCCAAAACATATAACACATACTTCACTTAATGCAACAACCTTTGTGGAAACTTACGACAAGTGTGGCTTCGATTAAAGATTTTGGGAGGATAAAGGCGACACTTGTGTAAGAGTGTGTGAAATGAGTGTTAAACATGTCTCATTCTCATAAATATTTCCCCTTGAAGTAAAACAAACCTCCCTTTGCATGACAAGCAATTACCCCCATGCCCAAAGATGACACATTCTATGTAAAGATAAAAGCATAAATGACTCTTAAGATCGAAAAGGGGAGCTTGAGATCATCAACTTACCAATAAGTGACTAAGGAATGATTGATCACAATATCCATAGTACGCTTTGAAATTTAAGTGTAGGCCAAAATTTTGGAGGGTGTTGCAGCCTCTACAACAGAGCCTTCACCTTCTTGCTAGCTTCGTTTTCAACTAGTGTCTTGAATTCTATGAACTCAGGGAATGTCTCATCTCTATTCCATGTGAAGAAGATCCAACACTTCCATGAGAAGTCATCAATAAAAGTGACAAAATATTTGTGTCTGATAGTGTAGGTTTTCGAGAAAGGTCCATAAACATCATAGTGGATCCTTTCTAGGATTGCATGTGCTTTGTTGTCTTGATCATGGAATGTGGATTTTATGTACTTTTGTAATGTACATCCTTTTCATATATCTTATTGCATAAGTGCTCCTTTAGAAAGGCGGGTGGTTATTTGTTCTATAATATTCGAGGTACCATGATACAAATGACCAAGTATTTTGTGCCAAAGTTCATCGACATCACGAAATTCACTTTCTCTGCCTTAGTGCTTAATGTAGCACATTCTTCCACATCTAGATTATACAGGTTCTTCACACGAACCCCGATCTGCTTCACCTGCCCCATGGCTATGTGTCTCAGGAATTCTTTTCCTTTGTTGAATATCACTTCACAACCATGGTAAACCAACCACTTAGTGAATGCTAGTAGACAGACCCCTAATCCTTTACCTTTACATTTTTTAACTATTGCCTCATATTGAAATTTTGAAGACAAAATATTTCTTTTCTCTTAAAAAATTATCTTAAAGCCCCGATTTATCTTGAATAGTTTTCTACAATCTGGTCGACTTAGGGTGCACTGTCACAGTCAATTTTTCAATTGTAATTAGATAATATCATCTTAAATTGGTATGTTTGTGTCTTAATTGCTAATTGTATTAAACATAGGTTTTTTTTTTTTTTTTTTTTAAGTAGTACTGATCTACTAGTATAATACAAAAATTTTTACAGACAAACCTGATCTTAGAGATGTTAAGCATTAGTCATCATCAAAAAATGCAACTGTTGGTATTCGACTACCCCAAAAGAGGGGAAACCAATCCAAGAAGCCTTGTATACTGCCCCTGTTGTGGGGGAAACCAGCCATCGAACCAGCATAACTATTTCAAAGTAGACTTTGGTTTTCCAAAATGAACAAAGACGAATGCAATCCTAAGCCAAAAAGACAGGGACATAACCAAGTAACAGTATGCCATTTCCACTTGGCAGAGAGTCAACTAGAGAATTCAAGACACTTGGCGTGAAGATAGAACGCATCCAGACCACAAAACCATGAATCATAGAAACATATCCGCCTGGAAGCCGGACACCTTTGCGAGAGACCAAAAACCACAAAAAGTGAGACGAATCCACCTGGGAGCGGGAGAACTTTGCGTGAGGCCACGTCTTAAGCTGGTGGTTCCTCCGAAGCTGTCTCTTCCTCAATTCGCTAGGCAAGCTGATACGAATCGTCATCCTCTTCAGATGTGCCATGACCTTGAGCAGTTGGAGCATCTACAGTACCTTCAACATCCATCTACCGCTTACCAACATCCCCAGCTTTATCTTTGTCATGTAGAGCCTTACTGCTTTCACCTTGCTGCATATTTCTGATCCCATGACTACCTATATCTTCCATGTTCTACTTGTTCACACGACTGGATAGAGTAGCTTGCATCGTAGACTCTTCCTTGAAAGAAATTATGATGGTTGTAGTGATTGTAGGCCTATTCAGTGAATTGCAAAAACGAAATTGTGTGTTATGAGGGCCAAAAAGAGGAGGGAGTGGGAGATCCACAACGTGGAAAGCATTGGCCCGCCAACCTCTCCCACTTCTGCTATTCGGGTACCTATGAGTGGGGTTAATGAGTGAGTTGGGAAATTCAGTAGTTGAGTCTGGGGAGTCAGAGGTGGAATTGGTAGAAGCTTGCGAGCAATTAAAACCTCCATGCGAACCTCCACACCTACTGCGCATGTGGTGCCTGAGGTGAGCCATGGCTGAATTGACAGTGGAAGAATTGGAATGAAGGCGACGATGAGCGGGAGCAGGGGTGGGCGAACCACAATCAAGAAGACAATGACGAGAATGCTAAAAATGAAAACCATTACCAAAATCCTAACAAGGGAGAATTAGGCAGCGACTGCCTGTAACAGTTCTGAAACATGGTTCAACCTCTTGGTGAGGACAAATTCCATGGAGAAGGGGCAGAGTAACAAAATGGTTTGCAGGGGCCATGGTGTTGAAGGAGGTGAGATCGTCATAACTTTCAGAGTCAATAAATGTCACCTGCAATGTGTTTTTAATCCATCTGCACTGAGCTCTTAGGACGAAGTACTTAGCCAGATGGCTTCCCAACCCGCCAACGATCTGTCTTGTCATTTAAATGTCATTGTTAACACTCACATCCGGGTGCGTTTCCTCTTCATTTTCCCTTTCCTTTTGCCCTAGATCATTGAAATCCTACAATTGATGAGTATTGGCTATAGTGCTAAGAGCTCCTCATGAAGAGTCTTACCACTTTGAACGCCAATGTTTGCTAGGAGGTCTACTTCTTTGTTACCATTCCGACGAGTGTGCCTGATGGTAACTTCTCTATGAATGAGTAGCCACTGTTCAATCTGTTCCATCCTTTCCACCAATCTCCAACTGCTACCCACTTTATGTGCTGGAGTTCCCTATAAGATCTAGTTGATCATGTTAATAAAGGTCTGAGAGTCCCCTTCAATTATGAATGGGAAGAATCTATTATTCTGAGCCAGGAGAAGTCCTTGCCAAATTCCTTCTAATTCGGCTGAGTTGTTTGTATCCCAACCTATTGACCCCATGAATGTTTGGAGAACATTGCCCTTGTGATCTCTAAATATTCCCCCAAATATTTCTTTACCTAGATTTCCCTTTGACACTCCATCAAAGTTGAGCAGTGCCATGTGCAGTGGGGGTGGAGTCCATTTGTCAGGTGTATCTCCAGAGGGAGGGATTTTCCTTAGGTGTACTTGCTCATGGTTCCACTGAAGGTTCTAGTTCAACCATATGTTTTGTTCCTATGGTGTGGATGGGAAATCATCATCAAGCCACGTTTGGAGCATCAAGGTTTCTCATATGTTTTGACATATATTGATCCATAGAACTTCTATGGGAGAGGAATGGTCTTTGAAGATGCGGCTATTTCTCTCTTTCCAGATTGTCCACATGAGGAAACCTAGTATTAGCTTCCATAAGGCGTTTAAGATTTTTCTTTTATAAGGGTGAGGTGCCCAAGAACGAATAGTGCTGGTTGAATTCTCCTTATTTCGTCCATCTCTTTGACATTTGAAGCTAACATTCTCCCAAAGTCGGGTTGCTAATATACATGAGTTTAGGAGATGTTCCTTAGTTTCTTTTGCCTGTTTACAATTTGGGCAGATGGAAGGTTCATGAAAACTCTGTTTCCTTAGATTATCCCAAGTAAGGATTCTATTTTGGCACAACAACCAGAGAAAGGTGGAGATTTTTGGCCAAATTGGTGGTTCCCAAAATTTGTGTTAGAGGCTATCCTTAACAGTATGGTCCCTTAGTATTATATGATATGCTTCATGGGAAATGAAGGTACCTCTCGTTTCATAACCCCATCTGATGATGTCTTTCTTATCTGATTGGTGAATTTTACTATTTGAGAGTTCCATATCCAGGCTATCTTTGATGGATTGCGTGGCTTGCCCAAGAATGAGGTTCGAGCATAACCATTTCCTATAACCTTGGTTGTGAACTTCCTCCCAAAGTTGATTTACTTTGATCATCGGTTTCTCTACCCAATCCTGAAGCTGGTGGGGCATGAGTAGGTCCTTCAATTTCGGTATTTGCTGCCAGGAGTCCTCCCAAAACCTTGCATTATCTCCATTACTGATTTCCCAAAAACTGTGTTGTTGGATTAGATCTTTATGTTGTTTAGCAGCATTCCAAATTAGAGAGCCTGCGCCAACTTCTTTGAGCTGAATTAAATCATCCACTGGTCTATTATCAGCATACTTAGCTGTCTAGAGGATTGCCCAAGGAGTATATGGGTTCGAGATCCATCTCCACCAAATGTGTGCTCCCATGACCTCGTTGTTGTGCTGAGGATCCGATAATCCAGTACCTCTAGAGCCTTTTGGGTGACAAACTGTTTCCCACTTTACTAGAGCCCATTTTCCTTTTTGTTTCGTATTCCCCCATAAAAAATCCCGTTCAAGATTTTTGATTTATTTAAGAACCCACTTGGGTGCTTCTAGGACCGTGAAGAGGTAGAGCGGCATAGATTGTAGCACTTCCTTGATTAGAACTAGGCGACTTGCCATATTGAGAGCTCTGAAGGTCCATGAAGAGATACGGGCTGCAATTTTTTCTAGGAGAATTTTCCAAGATGAGTGATTTAAGGCAGAGGCTGTCATTAGAGCTCCCAGGTATTTGGAGGGCAGAGATGCAATCGAGAAGCCCATAATTTTGGCTATGGAGGCTTGAGTGATGGGAGGTGTGTGAAATAATAATATTTGAGATTTTGATTTGTTAATGCAGCCGCCAGAGGCATCCGAAAAGTCAGATAAAATTGATTTCACCTTACGGGCTTCCTGGACTGAAGGATGACCAAATAACATATTGTCATCCACAAATTGTTGGTGGGTGAAAGCAGGGGTATTCTGGAAATAAAGGCCACGTAATTGTTGTTTTTGAAGGGCCTCTTTGGTGTAACGTCCAAGACCTTCCGCCATAATAATAAATAGAAAGGTGAGAGAGGGTCCCCTTGTCGGATACCTCTAGACCGGTGGAAGGGGGTGGAGGGGGTCGCGTTGACAAGAATTGAGAAAAAGGTAGAAGTGATGAGAATCATAATCCATCTTACCCAAGGGGGTGTAAAGCCAAAGGCTAGCAGTATTTTTTGAACATATTTCCAGCTTAAAGTATCGAAAGCTTTTGAGAGGTCGATTTTTAGGAGCATACTTACCTTTTTGGTTTGCTTTAGGGAGTGAATGATTTCATGAGTGAGAATTATTCCATCGGTGATCTGCCTTCCTTGCACGTAACATGATTGCTCTGGTGATATAAGAAGAGGAAGTAGGGGCTTGAGGTGTGTGGCGATCACTTTGGAGACAATTTTATACAATACATTACATAGTGAAATAGGTTAGAATTTGTCTGGAGTCTCGTTGTTCTCCTCCTTAGGGATGAGGGCGATGAAGGTGGCATTCAAGAATGGAAGCATCCATTTGTTAACTCTGGACTCCTCAACTACTTGCTAGACTTCCTCCTTGATTAGATCCCAGAAGTTGTGAAAGAAATCCGAAGTGAATCCATCTGGTCTGGGTGCTTTCCCAACTTTGAGTTGTCGCATAGATGTCTCCACTTCATGTAAAGAAATAGGCCTAAGGAGTATTTGATTTTGTTCCTCAGTTACGATCTTAGGAATAATCTTGATGATCTTCTCTATAGCTGGCAGCCGACTAGTCTCTATTTCCTGATGCACCCTTCGAATGTGGGTGAGGAGTTCCTGTTTTATATCTTCATGCTTCTCTAGATGTTCCCCTTATTGATTTTGGAGGAGAGTAATGTTGTTGTGCATTCTCTGTTGGATAGTGGTATGGTGGAAGAAATTTGTATTGCGTTCACCCTCTTTAAGCCATTGGATCCTCGATTTTTATCTCCAAAAAATCTTTGTCTATCTTGCCCTTTCTGAGATCTTCGTTTGTAGTTGACGTCCCTGTTCTCCTATGGTTTCGGATTTGCCTTCAACTATGTTTCTTTGCTATAATTTTTGCATTTATTGTTCAAGAGTTTTTTGCACCTGAAAGATATTGCCGAAGGTAAAGCGATTCCACTGTTTTATTTTTTCCTTGATATGTTTTAGCTTATGTTGGAGTTTGTACATTTTTGTGCCTTCTGGTGGTGTGAAATTTCTCCATGTCTCTGTTTTTAGGTTATGAAAATCTGGGTGATTCAGCCAAAAGGCTTCAAAGAAAAAGGGCTTGTGAACATTGTCTCCTAGTCTTTGCTAGTGAAGCCTAATAGGCCAATGGTCCGAGCCAGAGAGTGGTAATATAGAGGCCAAGAGATCCCCGCCAAGATGTATTGCATTATCAAAGATCAAGAATCTATCTAGCCGAGATGCAATTTGGTGGACATTTGCACGCTTGTTGTTCCAAGTATAAACGCCATTGTTGAATTCCATATCTATAAGCTTGTTGTTATGAATGTAGTTTTTGAAGTGCGTGCTTTCACAGTCTAGCTGGATCCGTCTTCCTCTTTTTTCCTCTAATCTTGTAATCATGTTGAATTCCCCTCTTATGATCCAAAGTGGGTGGGATATTTCTGAGTTGATCTGAGTTAGGGTGTTCAGTATACCTACTTTGTTTGTTAGCTCCTGGGGGAAGTAGACATTAGTTATGTGTCCATGAACATTTGTCCCTCTTAAATGAAATTTGGCCTGAATAAAGTGCTTACTGGCATGTATGTTGGTAAGTTTTATAGATCTATCATCCCAAATGATGGCTAGCCCTCCTGAGGCTCCCATGGCTTCCACTGCCACTTCTTTGCTTCCTGGCCAGGCTTTGGCAAGGATCTAATCCAACGTTGTGGAATTACACTTGGTATCCTACAATAAGAGAATTTGAGGCTTTTCCTGTTGTAGCATGTTCTTTATTAATCGTCCCTTCCACGAACTGTTGAGCCCTGTGATGTTCCATGAGATGAGCTTCATGATTCACGATTGGGAAGGGGATTATAGTATTTGGCGAGCTTGGAGTATCTTCCAGATTCCACCAGCATCTCCCCTATGTGGATGGTTCTCTGAAGATCAGTTTTCCGTCCTCGTTTCTTGTTGTCTTTGAAGATATTTCTTCCATCCCACTAGTTTGGACGCCTTATGATCTTTGCTTCTGTGCTCTTGAGAGAATTAATTCCAAGTTCTCTAGCTGTCACTCAGGAATTTTGTCATATTCCTTTTTCTTACAAGCTTGTTCAAGTCCCAGTATATCTAGATCTCTAATGTCGAAGCTCTCTAGTTCCTCTTCCATGTGTTGTACTATTTCTTGCTCTGCCTTTGTATCATCTACAATCGTGAGCTGCATCTAAGTGCTATCTACCTCCATACCCTGAGTAGTCCTTTCTGCATGTTACTGGGAGAGGGTGTTTTGGTGTCTGCGGCTTGCTTAGAAGTGAGGGCTTTCTTTGAGCTTGATGGAGTAGAATGGGTGGAAGTCTTAGGAATGGCTTCAGGTTGTTTCTGATTATCTAAAATATGAACCTCCGGCTGGAGCAGGATTTCAAAGTTGTTGCTTGTTGAAGGCAAGGAGGTGTTAGTGACAAGTTTTTTGACTGAGGTAGAGGGCTTTTTATGGGTATTTTAGTGATTGGGAACATTTTTGAACCAATTCGAGTCGGATTTGTCCATTGAAGGGGTGGTCGTTGATTTCATATTGGAGGGACAGTCTCAGAATAAATGGCCCAAGGCGTGGCATTTTCGGTAACAGAATGGTACATGCTCGTAATCTATTGTTTGTAACCATTCATAATCATCATGGTAGAGGGTTATCATGACTGGGAGAGCTTTGCTGAGGTGCATGTATACAGAGATCCACGCATAGGAGGTGTATCGCTTCAGCTTTGTCTCCTCTGCCACTTTGATGAATTCGCCTAAACCATTCCCAATGTCTCGCAAAGAGTCTTTGTCCCAATACTCCAAAGGGAGAGAATAAAGGTGCAACCACATCGGGGCCCAGCTGAGGTCTTCTTTATCCGGGTTAAAGCGCTTGATCCATCCTCTTAGGTATATCTCTACTGCATTGAAGAAATATGGTCCTCCATCCAATACCCTGTTTCGGTCCTCCAGACAATTGAAAATGGCAGTAAAGAAGCCCTTAGGCCCTAACTGCAGTGTTATGTGCCCTTTTGGCTTCCATTTGGCTGCGATCCAGCCATGCAAAGCTTTCTCCGTTGGCCAAAGGCCTATGAACTTTCCTATCAAAGCATGATCCCTCATAAACTGGATTTGAGTGTTGATGCGCTGACTTGGGAGCTCGATTTTCGGTCTGTCAACTGCTACCAGCTTGCAGGTGTTTGACGTCACTTGTGGTTCTTCATTTGTGTTGTTATTCATTGGTGTATTTTCATTCTCTTTTGTTGTATCTTCTGGATGGTCCATCCTGACATTTTTAGTCTGTCCTAGGCCATTTTCTGTATTAGCGAGGGGAGGCATCATGTCCTCCCCCTGAGGGGGTTCCATTGCGCAATCGTTGTTCCTTATTGTGCTGTAGCTGCCTTATGGCTGAAGGTTAATGGCAGAATGCCGTAGTCTGTGAAGGTCTGCCAGGTGTAGAGCAGCGTCAAACCCTAAGCGCTCTGCTCTCCATTTTCATTCGATGTGAAATATCGTATTAAACATAGGTTTGATCTAAAGTGGTTATTGTATTAAATATAAAGTTTTGTCTTAAAATATTTTTGTCTCAAAATGATTTTGTCTTAAATATAAAGTTTTGTCTTAAAATATTTTTGTCTTAAATTGTTTTTCTCTTAAAATAATTTTGTCTTAAACTAGTTTTGTCTTAAATATAAAGTTTTGTCTTTAAATTTTTGTCTCAAACTACTTTTGTCTTAAATATAAAGTTTTGTCTCAAAATATTTTAGTCTTAAATATAAAGTTTTGTCTTAAAATATTTTTGTCTCAAACTACTTTTGTCTTAAAATATTTTTGTCTTAAACTATTTTTGTCTTCAATGTAAAGTTGTCTTAAAATATTTTTGTCTCAACCTATTTTTGTCTTAAAGTTTATATTTAAGACAAATCAATTGATATTAATTTTTAATGTAAAATAACTAAAATAAAAAATGATTTTTTAAGACAATTAAAAAAATGTCTTAAAAGTGCCCTTGGTGTAGTAGTGTTAGATATTTCTAGTTCATGTTAGATCAGTATTTAAGATGGATCTATGGTGGTTATTACTAAATGGTGTAGTCTAACTTATAGATGGATTAGAATTTTTTACTTGCAAAACAATTTCAAGAAAGAATGTTTTTTGTTGTTGTTTAAAATGCATTTTTGAATTATAAATAGATTGAACACCCTAAAAAACTATTAAAGCATTTAAATTCTACAAATTAAACAATTTAAACTCAAATTTTTAAAAATCTCTTCCCTATCTTATTTAAAAATTATCCAAAAAAATATCCTAAATTTAATCTATAACTTAGACTATCTCATATCATCTATTTCATCTTTAAAATAAACAAATCTTATCAACTGTATAAAATCAATAATGATAATAAATAACATATCCGTCCCCTATTTTCTTATTCTGGCTATAAGAGGTTGGGCAAACTCCCATCCCACCCACTCCATGTTGTTGGGTGAAAGGCAATAAAGGTTCATAGATGCAATACCTCCTACCTAAGATTCCTAAAGGCAAAAGCGAGTGTGATAAGCATCTCCTAGCATCTAAAGCCGTCCCCCATAATTTAAGGTTGTCTGTTTAATGGACAATCCAAGTCATCCGGCAGTTCCACGATCTAAGCTAAAGTAAAGCACCACCCACCCTATCTTATGTGAGCTACTCACCCATCCTCCCATCCAGTTAATCTCTAGAAGTTGTCCTAAACGCTCTTCAAGCAGTGAGCGCCATTCTACGATGTATCTTAAGCCGTGCAAACACCTGTTTCTATTCGAAGCCTGTACACTATTCTATTTCTATCAAGCTCTTTCCATCCTCCATAGAATAAATAAAAAATAATATATATCAGTGTGTATATTTCTACAATAAAAATTGATATTATTGAATTTTATTCTTTAACTTTTCTTTAATATAAAAAATAATGCTGTAGATTTGTACAGATATAATACAATATAAACGGTTAGCACTAATACAAGTAATTGACTAGAACTTGAACTGCTCTTAGTTGAGCTAAAAATGTTCATAGACGTATTTAGCTATTTGGGTTGGATTAAACCCACAGAGAGAAGTATGTTCTGTGAACTGGCTAGTGAAACAACTATATTGTAAATAAAAACCCTTCTTTGCAGCGATTGTACTGAAACTGGCTGGCAAAAGGCGTGAAGAGTCTTCATAGGTTCAAAGCGGTACTTGGTGGATCTCATCACAAAGTGGATGGGAACCATGGTCCTCCTTGGTAGTGGAGTTTATGCTAGCACATTTGTCTTGAACAGATATGGGAGATTCTGGCTCTATGGTTGGCTGTTCGATATCGGAAAATGATCCCCACTGTTCACCTCGAGCTGCTGAGGTAACCTGTGATTTTCTGATTTGCTCAAGCTCAGCAACAACTTCATTCATGTGTGGTCTGTCATCCCTCTCTGGCACTAGGCATCTGAAGGCCAATTCTGCAGCTGCATTCACCTCGACCTTCACATTTGGATTCATTTCAATCTCCAGCTGCTCATCCACTAGTTCATGCACTGCCCCTTCTTGGATCTTCGTCACCGCCAGGTGTGCAAGGTTGATTTCCTTCTTCTTCCGATTTATGTCCACTGCTAATTTCCCAGAGATGATCTCCACCAAAACAACCCCGAAGCTGTACACATCAGATTTCTCCGTTAGTTGATAATACTGATGGTATTCTGGGTCAACATACCCGGGTGTGCCTTGTGGAGCAGTAGTGACATGTGAGGCATTTGCTGGCATAAATCTGCTGAGCCCAAAATCTGCTAACTTGACATTGAAATCCTCGTCCAAGAGAATATTGGACGATTTCACGTCTCTGTGGAATATAGCAGGATCAAGGCTGTGAAGGAAAGCTAAAGCCTGGGCAGTTTGTATAGCAATGTTTAAACGAGTGTCCCATGGTAATCCCTCGGGACTTCTGCGGTAGCCATGAAGATGATCAGCCAAGGTCCCATTTGAGACAAATTCATATACCAGAAGGAGGTCTGGACTGTCTTGATAGGCACAGCCATAAAGACGAACCACATATGGATGATTCAAGGTTGAAAATGCCATCACCTCGTTGACAAACTGTTCGACCCTTCTAACATTGTCGTGATAAAGCCTCTTTACGGCCACACTTCGTCCATCCTCGAGCTTTCCATAATAGACGGACGCAAACCCTCCATCCCCAACTTCGTTCTCTTCATCGAAGTAATTTGTAGCTTGACAAAGTTCTTCGTAAGAGAATATACGCAAATTGCTTATGTTAAGCCCACCGAGTCCAGCTGCTTCTGGGTCCCTTCTCTTGTGGTTGTTGAAGCCAGTTGTACAATCCCTGCTAAGAGCTTTTCTTTTCTTCACATAAAATATCATGAATACTATGACTGCTAATGCTGTGAGCCCAGCTCCAGCCCCTCCAATGTATCCAATGTAGCAATTTGCTATCGAATGAAGAGATCGATAGCAATATACCCAAAACAGAATATCAGTGAATAAGATTGATCGCAATCCCCAAACAGAATATTAATTGAAACAAAATGAAAATTCATCGCGATCGGTTGAAGAGATCGATGGGAATCCCCAAGTAAAATATTAATGGAAACAAAACATAAATTCACCTCCATTGACGAAATCATATTTACCTCTCATACACGCTGATTTTTTTCGACCTCCTCCTGTATCAAGGATACACAGCGTTGTTAAGAGAATGCATACATATAACATCACTTAAGATGACCGTTTAAGCATTATTTTTGTATAGAGAAAGATACATATACGTTTAAGCATTATTTTTGTATAGAGAAAGATACATATACACAATTGGAATATTATTGATCTGAAAAATTATTAAAAAAATAAACATTAGGGTTGTTAAGGTCTGGACAACAAGTTTTTCTGTGATTAATACCCAAAAATGTCTTAACATTTA
>APFE030197122.1:73303-91431 GCA_000404065.3 Pinus taeda | reverse complement strand
TGCATCTCATTTTGCACCTAGATTTTAGTTTGAATTTTCATCTAGTTATGCATCATTTTTGGCATCCTTAGTTTCACCTTTTTTTAGTCCCATTTTGATTCTTGTTTTGTGTCTTTTTTTACATCCTTTGTGCACCCAATTTTGCATCTTAATTTTACACCATTCTTTGCATCCTCATTTTGGTGTCCATTTTTGCATCCTTGTTTGCGCCCAATTTGGTATTTTTTTGTATGCCCTATTTTGTTCCTTTCTTTGTGTCTAGTTTTGCACCCTTTTATTTTACTTTAAAACCCTTTTTGTGTCATTGTTTGCATCTTGTTTTGATGGCTAGTTTAACATCCAATTCTACTCGCAATTTTGCATCCATGGTTAAATCCACTTTTGGCTTCTTGTTTAGAGTTTTACTTTTATTTCCATTTATGACCCCCTCTATGGGTTCATTTTACTAAGTTCATTTACATAGTGAAATATATTAAGGTTTCTAAATATCATTTTGTTGTAGGATTTAATGCACGGTTAGATGAAAATAAAACCCTCTCAATTTATCTTGAAAACCTAGGACAAACCAATTAAGAGAAAGGTTGTTCTAAGGCTTAGGATTCTTAGTAGATCAAGATGTAGAGTATAGATTAAAAAAAAGAGAATTAATTCTTGTGAGTCCTCACATGTAGGTCTTCTTGGAGTTTTTAGTATAGCTAGGAAACGCTCCTAGCTAGCTCCAAAGCTTGGTCCTACACATAAGAGAGAGAATAAAACAACCTTTACAACATAATATCTTGATAATCGAAACTATCAAAAACATATAAATATTATTGAATAAATAAATACAAACCAAAATTCCATACATCCATTAGTTAAAGAGAATAAGTAAAGAATGAATAGAAACATATGGAAGGAAGAACAATTGATCTATATGAATAAAGGAGTTGGAGGAAAGTTACAACAATCAAATGTAGTTGCAACATCACCTCCCCCAACTCATAGCTCCAAAACTCTCCCTCTCAAGATAGATCTCAACAGCGTGACAATACAAGAATTCCCATCTATTTTTCAATGGCCAAGCCTCCAATATATAGGAAAGTGAAGGCTATGCAGATTTCCCAAATTCCTCATTAGTTCAATTTGGGAAAAATCTTTTGGGTGATTAATGTTTCCTCATATAAAAATGGTATTTTCCACTTTTTAGATGCTTTTGTGCTTAGGAAAAAGCTTCCTGATGCTTTATGGCTCTTTCCCGCTTTTGTATGCTTTTATTTTTAGGAAAAAGCTAAAGATGAGGATAAAGAGATCACATTCCACCATATCAGTTTCCAAAAGTGAACAAGAGTGTCAAATTCAAATTCTAGTTTGCTTATGTTTTAGTTTTTTTTAATATAAATTTAGCTTTAGTATTTTTTATTTTCTAAAAAAATATATTTACTTTTTGGTATTTTTTTCTATAAGAAAAAATATATTTTGTTTTTATAAAAACGGATTTTAATCATTCAATTCATGCTAAATTTGTGATTTTATGATAGGAGTTTAAACTATATATAAAAAAATAACTCAATGCCATGTGTTGTGTCCCTGAGATGGGTGTTATACATCTCTTCCTTGCTAAGTTATAGAATGTGCCTGGGTTTTCTTAATGTAATAAAGCTAACTATGTTCTTCATGATATCTTGAAATGTTCATATTGAACCAGGCTAATAAAACAATAAAGTTAAAATAGGTTTGCCTTTGTCCTTTGTAGATCTTTGTCCCCATTAATCTTGATCTTAATAGATTAATTGTCTTATGGTGGCCTTGAGTGGTCACTTCCATTAGTTGCATGCTTTATAGTTTTCTGTTAGTGACATTTTTTAGGCTTGATAATATGTTATTTGATTTATCAAAATGTGTTATAGTCCATATTATTGTTAAATATGTTGGTTTTTGAGCATGTTTTAGCAAAATGTTCCCAAAATGTTTATAGATTGTATTTTATAATGCAATGATTCATTGCTTGATGAAATTGTTTTGGATATTTTTTTTAATGATTCATTGATTGATGAAATTGTTATGGATATTTTTTTTAGTATATTAAATTGTATTTGATAAAGTCAAAAGTCACCTATTTTTTATATTTTCATTGGTCAATTTCCCTTAAGGCCATCAAGTTCACCATTTGGTCCCAGGTTAAGGAAATATAGGAGTCATGAAGTGGAATTGTCCAAGAACTTAAATCTTGAGACATGTTTTTTTAAGTCACATTATACTTCCTTTCTATGTAAATTCTCGATGAAAATAGTCTCATGGGATATGAGGGGCCTCAATAGTAAAGGAAAACAAAGACTCTTAAAAGAAAAATGGTACGCAAAGCACCCATCAATAATGTTGATATAAGAAGCAAAACTATTAAGTGAGCTTCTACCTCATATAATTAGAAAATGGGGGAGAAATTTCCAAGTAGTAGTGATTGATGCTTAGAGATACTTGGGTGGAATGTTTATTATTTGAAATGATCAAGACATCAAGGTTACCAATATGTTTACCTCTTTTCGCATTATGACAATACAATTTCAGTTAATTGACATCGAGGACTACTACCATGTATCTAATGTCTATGACTCCAATATCACAAATGGAAAACCTTTATTTCTCAATTCTATTTCTAGCACAAGTAATTTATACTCCCCATCTCCATGGATTATTAGGAGTGACTTCAATATTATCAAGTGTCTCGAGGAAAAGAAGGATGAATCGTAATGTTTAACAAGAATATTTTGTAGCTATACCATTAAAGCCATAAAGTAGTCTCCATTAAAGTTGTCAAGCAATGAGTCTCCAACCCACACATGTGGATCAATGAGATGTAATACATGTGTGTGTGGTGACTAACTTAATACACCACTCTAATAACTACACAAACTTATGTATTTCACTCTGTCACTTAAATTGACAATAGTGTGACATAAGTAAACTAAGAGTAGACATGAAAGCCTTAGGCAACAAACATTCCCTAGGTCCTCAATTAGGTGCTTAAATGATGAAGTGAAAATGCAAGGAGAAAAGAGGAATTCATGATTTAACCATCACAAACATGTGATCAAGTGTGACTGGGAGTGTATATATTCATATATTTTTCAAAGAGGGAGTGAATACATGAGTTCCCATTCATTGGCCCTTATTTTTCTTTCTTTTTCATTTTCTTAAATATAGGACTTAGGGAATAAGGTTTTCATAAGTTTGGCACAACTCAATATAAGATTTACATGAATTTTCACTTCAACCTTAGAGTTTAGACTTAGATAAATCAATATAGTGTATCTTTAATGATTTTGGATTTGACTTTTAAATTTTATTTCATCACAAATGACAAAAGGGGAAATATTTTGCCACAAATCTATGAATGCTTAAGCATAAAGGCATCATGCGATGAAAACAAATTAATGATGTTATTCTCTATGAAAATGATGGGTATTCTTGAGAAAATCTTATGCTTGTGTGTATGTCTCCTCTCTAGTTGAAAGCGAGTGAGGGTAGACACCATATTATCCACGTGTCATGTACTATGGCCAGGACTAACAATCATAAGCCTAGTAAAGACACTAGTAGGGAGAATGGTGGATTGGATAAACATTTGGGACCAATATTCTTTGAGAATTTGGACTTTGACTAGGACTAACCGCCATAAGTACATTAATCCAAGATAAGAATAGTCATGAGGATTGACATTTCTTGGTGTTAAATATTATGATAGTGAATTAGGAAATGATCATGTGAGGACATACCTGGTGAACATCCTGGTGGGGTAAGTGCCTAGAGAGGTAGTGGTGTCCAAATTTATGCCTCCTAACATTGTGCTCTAATCTAATGGAGAGATAAACTTGTCAGTTAAGGCCTTACTATTTTGACAATGTTGGCTATGATGATGTAAATCATCATTGATGCTTATCAATACAGATCCCTTCTTATATGAATATTTCAACTTGAGAGTACTTTTTTGTCTCATTATGAGTACCTCCCTAGTTTAGATGGAGGGTCATCATCTTCATTATCGCCATCATCACCACCATCAATGTCATCATTATTGTCATCATTTCATTATTGTCATAATCACCATTCATGTCTTCATCATCATCGTCATGATTATGGATATTGTCATCAATTGTTCATAATTATAGGCATCATAAGAAATATCATCAACCTAAAAAATGTTACGAATGCTCGAAGAGGGTTGTTAGGACACATGATATATGCAAGAAAAATAACAACTTTATTTTTTAGAGATGATCAATAATCATCATCATTATAATTGTCATCATCCCCATCATCATAAATAATATAATTTTTATCATAATTGTTATCATCTTCATCATGAACATCATAGTCATCATTCATGCCGTTATTGTTCTTGATGATGACCAAGATGAAAATAGTGATAATTATGATCAGATGATGATGACTTGGAAGATGATGCCAAAGATAATTATTATGATTTTGACCATGACAACATTTAAAAATTGGGAAGAATGGCCAAGGTCATTAGCATCATCATCATCATTGTCATTGTAACTCTCATCGTCTTTATCATCATTGTCATTATAATAACAATCACAATTCATGTCATCATCATCATCTTCATTATCATCATCGTTATAATTATTGACATTGTCATTAGTTGTTCATAATTTTCAATGTCATAAGAAATATCATCAAAGCAAAAAGTATGATGTGTGTTGGAAAAGGGATGCAAAAGTGAACAAAAAAATGGGGGTAAAAATATACATAAATTTGGATGAAGAGTGGACACAACATAAGTAGATGTATAACAAGACAGAAAAATTGACACAAAAGTGGATGAAAAATTAGATGCAATAGCTTATGCAAACTTGAACACAAAATAGGATTCAAACATGGATAAAAAAGGTGGAAGAAAACATGGGCACAATAGTAGGCATAAAACTTAGCATGAATTGTGGTGAAACAAATGTGGATACTACAATGAATGTAAAAAAAAAAAAAAGACACAAAATTGAATGCAAAAAGGAGGAAAAGTTGGATGAAAAAAGGGATGTAAACATGGGTGCAATAGTGAACACAAATTATTTGCAAAATTGGACGAATCAAAAGTGGATGTAAAAGCATAATCGAAATGGGATGCAAAAAACATAAACAATATTTGACGCAAACATGGACACAAAAGAGGATGCAAATGTGGAGGCAATAGTGGAAGAAAATGTGGGTTGCAACGATAGGCATAAGATATGGCACAAATCATAGCACAAAAAAAAATGCAGGAGAAAGTGGATGTAATAATAGACAAAAAAAAAAAGATGCAAACTTAGATGCAAGACAAGATGCTATAAGGGATGTAAAAGTGGATGCAAACACAGATGCAACATGAGAAACAAAATTGGATGCAAAATATGGATGCAATGCAAACACATGCAAAAGAAGATGCAAAATGAGATGCAAAACCCAACACAGAAATGGATGCAAAAATAGATGCAATGTTTTATGCAAAACAGGATGCAAAGATGGATGCAAAATTGGAAGAAAATGTGGGTACAACAGTAAAACAACATGGCACAAATTGTGTCACAACAAAAGTCGATGTAATGATAGATACAAAAAAAGAAGCAAATAAAGATGAAAAATAAGATGCAAAAAGGGATGTAAAAGTGGGCGTAAACATGGGTGCAACAATGGATGTAAAATATGATGCAAAAGTTGATGCAACAAAATTCTATGCAAAAGTAAATGCAATACGAGACACAAAACCTGATGCAAATCTTGACACAAAAGTGGATATAAAAAGGGATTAAAAATAGATGTAAAAGTTGATGAAAACCTAGAGGTATATGAGGATGCAATCGTGGATGCAAATTTAGAAACAAAAAAGGGTCCAAAGGGAGGTGTCAAACTAGGTGCAAATTATGGCACAAGAAAAATGGATGCAATAGTGAACACAATAATAGATGAAAAAGAGGATGTAAATATGGATGCAAAACAAGATGTAAAAGTAAATGCAACAAAAGTAGATGCAAAATTAGATGCAAAAACTAGACACAAACCTTGATGCAAAACTTGGCACAAAGGGGATGCAAAAATGGATGCAAAAAATTATTTAAAAAATGATGCAAAAGAGGATGCAAGAGATGATGCAAAAGTTGATGCAAGTGTAGGCGCAAAAAGTGGATGCAATAGAGGATGCAAAAGATGGTGAAACAAAATTAGGTGCAAAACTTTATGCAAAACATGGTGCAAAGGATGGCACAAAACTTGGCATAAAACATGGTGTAAAACTTGGTGTAAAATCTGGTGCAAAACCTATTACAATACTTGGTGCTAAACTTGATGTAAGACTTGGTGCAAAACTCGGCGAAAACTTTGCATCAAGTTTTGCACCATATTAGATAAATGGACACAAATAGCACCAAAAATGGTCTCTAGACACAAAAAAGGAAGCAAAAAGGGATGCTAATCACAGGGTTTTGTTGTAGTGTATAGAGGCTAGTAAAGAAATGAATTGGTTACAAAGATTTTTGGATGAATTAGGTAAGAAGCAGGAGTTGGGTAGGTTATATAGTGACAACCAGAGTGCCATTCATCCACATTTCATTCCAAGACAAAACATAAACAGCTCATGTATCATTTCATCTGGTCATCATTGGAAGATGGACAATTGAAGCTAGAAAAGATACACACTAGCCAGAATCCTGCAGATATGTTAACAAAAGTTGTAACCAGGGAGAAACTGAGATTTGCTCAGTTTCAATTGGTCTTCAAGTATGATGAAGAAGATGAGAAACAACCAGGTCCAAAGTGGAGTCATTGTCCAGTTAATGAAGCAACGGTGAAGTTGCTATAATCAGTCTCCAAGTGGGAGATTGTTGGGTGTGGAGCCTGATTATCTTCTTTATTCAAAGGTATCACCGTATTAGACCCCAGTTCATAATATTTACGCTCAAGGGGGGGTGACTGCGATCTTTGGGAGCCCCCCTGGCAGGGAATCGGGGGCAGCGCCCCCGAAGTTACGCTGTAGGGGTGGCGCTTGCGATCTTTGGGAGCACCCACAAAGCTAAAAATAGATGTAAAATTGCCTTGTAAAATGTTGTAATTTCGTAGTCAATCTGAGCTGTTCATTAAGTGGAGATTCAACGGTAGAAGTCATGTTTAATTTTGGGTTTTTTGCCTTAGAAGGCAATCTCTCGCTATATATGATGGAATTGTATTGCGTCTATGTAGATTTGTATTATGAGTGAGAAAGAGGGAGGAGATTGTGTGAGAGTGAAGAGGGAATTACAACGAATCTGTTGTAGGTTGCATCTCTTCAGTTTGTTGGATAATATAAAAGGAAGGACTGGATGTTTCTCTGTGGACGCAGCCCAAACTGGGTGAACCACGTATATCTGTATCTCTCTTGTTTTATGTGTTTTCTATGTTTGTATTTCTGCAATATATTTTATGTGTTTCGTTGCTCTGTAATATATAATTTTCTAACAATGGAGACCATGGCTTCCTAAGAGGTGAGAACTAATCTAGGCAGATATCAATGACCACCCACCTCTTCCACTAACATAATTGTCTTCTGTCTTCTTGGCAATTTTTCAATGATTTTCTCAGGCCCCAAACTTCTAGGGCCATTTTGAGGTCCCAAGCAATGTTCCTGAAAACTTGGAGGGCCACGTGTGGCCATGGCATACCCTAGCCCTAACAAAAAATTGTATTCTTTGGATAATTTTCTCCAACAAGCTATTGTGCGTCCCAAATGGAGGTTGTACACAAAAGTTGTTCCCTCAAGAAGTTGATGTACCAACTAATCACCTTAGGGCTTGCAAACCTTTGGTGCTTCATCTTCTAGGTTTAGGGTTTTGTACCATTAAGTTCTTTTCTTTATGTTAAAAGGCCATTCTTTCAGTCTCCTGTAATAGCTTTTGTGAATGAGCATAACCACCATCTTTCTCTTTTCATAAATAAGCTACCACCATTCTCACTAGTTTGTGTTCTATAATATTCTATTATTTTATTTATTAATAGAAGTTGAACTTTTACTATATTATTGTGCTATGCTATATTTCTCTCTATTTGTTTTCCATTTCCTTTCCTAACATTTAATTTATTCCTTGTACAACCTAGATTATATTAAGGGTTGATTCCATGAGCTTTTGACATATGTCAAAATGCCTTTGGATATTAGAGTGGCCATAGTGCTAGGAAAGGGTGCACCACCACTATAAAGACTATAAAGGATCTTGTCCATATCATCTTGGCTACAGATGTTAGATAGAAGGAGGTTGGGTCCTCTACTCGCCTTGCTTGTGGAAACCAGGAACAAAAGGAAAAAAAAATGTTACGGATGGAGGGAGTGGATCCCTAGTTACTATAAAATGAGGTGAGGGTGCAAATCCCTATAATGGCTATGGAAGCCCACAAAAGAAGGGAATGAATCCCTTGTGGTGAGTGTGAAAGGCTTGAGTGAACTACTTTGACGTTATTTGATACAAACTGAGGTAGAAAATTAATAAAACAAACCTTGTATTTTGATATTCAAGCATATGTTTTACATAGTCACTTTTTATAGGCTTGGTGGACAAAGGTGGGGTAATGGCTCACTTTGACTATGTCTTCCTCTTTTATTTAATTACATTATAATATTATTAGTATTCACTATCTACACCATACTATTTATTATCCTCCACTTGTTGATGTCTTAGTTTTTGTATCTATTTTGTTTGTAAAAGCCTACTATACCAAATTTGACATTTATATGCTAAAGTTGACATACAACCTTGTGGAAAGTGTTGATTTTATACAAAAGATTTTGAAACAGATGACTTGAGTTCTCTCTCCCTCTACGTAAAAAGGATTAAATAACATAATCCCCACATTCAACATTAAGAAGTGAGAGTCATACTAAATGCAAATTTGACTAATAGCAAGCCTAAATATGTATAAGACATGTTAACTTTCATTGCACTTGTGTACAAATTGTATGCTCCTTTTGTTAGAAATATATAAAGCCACAATTTTAAAGTGTAACCTTATTAAACTTGAGATTCTTGAGAGAGGAGATTTTATAGTTGTGAAAATGATTTCAAGGCATCAAATATGGTGTATCCTATCATTGTTCTATACAGACATACATACAACATGTGTCATGAAGGAGGATGGGGAGTCACGAGTAAATAAGAATGCCTAACTCACAATGAATCAACCCTTATGTTAGTAAGGGACTACAACTCCCTCATGACCTTCCATTAACACAAAGACCAAAAGAAATCTATATTAATCTTGAATTTATTAAATATTGAAAAGTATACAAAATAAATAAAGATATAAACTTCTTGCTTAAAAAACTGAAATTAAAATTAATATATGTTTCTTAATTATTATTTCCCCCTAATCTCACTCTAACTTGACATGCTTAAGCTAATAATAAAATTGGTTAACGCTATTTTCAAAATTTATTATCACTCTCGCAATCTTTTCAAACTTGAAACAAAAGCCTTTACCTATTGATCACAAATTTACAATAGTGAGTAATAAATCATTTGTAGTTTTTGTGTCAGTGATACATACAAGGATAGATCTTTGTGTAAGTTTTATTCGATGGAAGAGTTTAAATCAACATTTCAATATTGTAATCTTAATAAAAAAATTTAGTGTAAAATTTTACAAACGATTTTCACTTTCAAAGATTTGATTCTTTCTTGGTTTTTGATAATTCCATGGTTAAAATGGATGTATATATGTTCTGAGTTTTTGTATTTTCCATTTTTTTTTGTTTTTCTTATCTAAAATTAAATAAAAAAATTAAAACTGGAAAAAATAAATAAATAAAATAAATAAAATAAAATAAAATAAAATAAATAAATAAATAAATAAATCATAAAATTCTTCTTTATATGGTAAGGAAAACTATAACACACTACCCACTTAAATTCAATCTAGTCCATTCGCGAAGGTGCAACATCATAGGCTAATAAACTAGCAATTGCCCCAAAAGGTGCAAAGAGAGGGCGATGGGTTTTTTAAAATGGAAAAATGGTATGAAGAACGCATTTGTAGATATGTATGCCATATGACATATGTATCGGCAAATTTAAATTTTATATAGATATTGTAAAAGATGATATTTTAGTTTTATGGATCTTTATATATACATCAACCTAAAAACACTAATTTAATTAACAAAATACTAAAAATAGAGAATAACCGCTATTGGAAACCACCATTTAAATTCAATTAAAATGATTGGATTATAAAATCTACAAAATCTACTGTCTAAACTATATTATTAATAACTAGTTTTTTTCTTCTAAAAATTAATTAAAATTTATTTACAGTGTATTTAATTTACATATGAATGATAAGTGGTGCTATTTTAATTTCATATATAGTCCAAAATAAAATACAAAATAATGAAATTTTGTAATGAAGATTAAGCCTTGGATGAACAAAGGCCATAAAAAGGCTTTTCAAAAGGCAATTATGTGTACATTTCCTCCAATGAAAACACATATATTATATTAAACTGTGGCATACAAGAAAACGAAAATGCAAATGACAACAATAGAGTTTGTCAAACATTAATAACTACCTGGAAAAGTTGAAAACTAAGCCCTTGAATAGTATGCAAAAGGAATATCCAACCAATCCATAAAACTGAACAAGACTGGTAAAATCGTAACAAAACCTTTTCCACAAGTGCTTAGTCTAAAGAGCCCACAAATTAGCTCGAAAAATAATGGAAATTCTAGCAAGATTATATAAAATCCTGTAGAAATTTTGAAAATATGGGTTACAATTGTCAAACTTCAACGTTTTGGGTACCCCAGGGGTATTTCATGGTGTTGAATCCATTTCCACCATACAAACACTCCAACATTCTAATTTTAAATTATTATTTTTTACTAGAAATTTGTCATCCAGGCAAATTTGCGGCCTCGAAGATGCTTCATTTGATTGGGATAAACAACAATGTTTTGATAACGAATAATTCCACATTCAGGTTGGTGTTTCCAAGTATGCAAAGCTTACAACGAAATTACATCATAACATAATGTGAGGAATTGAGAATAGTTTATGCAATCCAAGCATTTTGGCACTATATCTTAGCTAACTTCTAAGTATTTATGTAAGCCATTAAGCCCTTTTATATTTAACTAATAAATCAGTACTACATCGAAGGATCTATAGATAGCTACTGCTATTAAAATAATTTATTGTAGAGTTAAACTATATTTAACTAAAAAATATTATTTCTTAGCAGCTTTAAACCATTACAAAGAAACAATGTTTAGGAAAATGAAAGGAGCTAAACTAATATGTAGGCATTATTCTATATGAAATAAACAACTATCATGCCCCAGATATTGCTTGCAACTTCACCATCCTTGATAGATATAGATGTCGACATCATTAGTTCTTGTATCTTGAATTTCAATATGTGATGAAGGCACCATCCTAAGCATGCATATAGTTCAATCAACTAATTCAATGAAAGAGTTGTCTTCTAAGAAATGCTCAGTGCCCATCTTCAAATTGGTCAACCAAATCACATTAGCTCAATCCAAGATAGCCTAATAAGGTTTTCATGATTAGTCCAAACTACATTCTTAATAATACAAGTCTCGTCTTGAGAATGACAGAAGATTTCAAGGTTGCCTTCCAACCAAATAGCCAACGTGTTTATTAACAATTCAAAATTCTGGTAAAGTGAGCACATCAATGCTCGTTTATAAACTACAACAAACTCACATACTAGTCAACTAGTTCTGGAGCCATTCAATTCATCAATATAAGACAGGCTCAACCAAATGCAAAGCCTTCATTAGCTTGGTGAATTTCCACAAGTAATCGCTCCTGAAGTTGTTCTTTAGAGGAGTAATCAGGCAGATCAAACTAGTTGAAATTGCACACCAAAATCACGATATCACAAAGCATAAGATCTTTGGAAGGTGATTTGACATGATCTTAAACAGACATTTGATTTTCATACTTACAAATCATTCACCAAGTATGTGTTGAAGGAAGTCTTTCCCGAGATCCATATGCTTTGTGAATCTGAAACTTCTAAGTTCCAAATATGCCTTGAAGAGCCTTAAATCCTTCCAATGGGACGTGCTAGTTTTAAAGTGTTGTTTAAATAACAATTTTTAGGCTGCATTATCATTGTAGAGATGGAAAACTAAGCATAAATACAAACTCCCAAATGCGGGATACATGATAGTTTATAAGTTTTATATTTAATAATCTTTAAGATTATGGTTGATGTCCTCAGAGGAAAAATGAATACTTTATGTCTTAGTGATAAACTGTAGTAAACGTGCCATGTCCTCTTTACTAAAACTCTGAACAACTTCCCAAAACCATTGGACCACTGGAGATGCAGAAGCGTACCCATTGTACTCTGTATTAGTTTTGAGATACTCAACTGCAAGATCAAATATGTTGCAAGAATCAGAGGTTATCTTACCAGATTAACCAAAAAAGAGTAAAAATATATTCAACGAAGAACTACTTACAATCAATTTTATGAATTCCACTCATCAGAAGCTCAAGCTCTTTGTCATTTAAGATCGAAATAAGTTCCTTCGGTACTAATACATTGAAACTTTTCATAAATGCATTGATTTGAGGGCGAATGGCAGTTGTTTTTTTTTTTTTACAAAAACAGATAGAGTGATATATTAATTTCTGGCCAAAATGCCTCAAAACTGATTACAAAATGCTAACCAAAGTCCAGAAAACTGCTTGGTCAGGACTGATGTGTCTTTTTCTTTGCTACGCCAGAGATTTTTACAAGCTATTTTTCGAGCAACCCCCTCTATCTTTCCCACTTTAAAAATGCAAACAAACTGCTCCAATAAAAGACAGTGCAACATATTCACTAGGCAGTTCAGGAATGGGATCCCAGCCTTCTTCTCCATCTCTGAGGATGACTCCGAGAGGGAGGAGAACAGCTTTATTAGCTTCAGCGTCAGCATCTTTGTTGTTGTCTCTCTTGACATGATAGAAATTCAAGCTCTGAAAGGAATTTGACGTGATTCTTATTCTTTTGATCAATCTGGACAATTTAGATCTGAAGGGGAAGAGCTGTCTACAATGATTTTTATGATAGACTGAGAGTCGCCCATCACAATTGCATTGTTGGCACCGAGAGATTTAAGTTGCTTCAGACCTTGGAGAAGGGCCAGGGCTTCAGCTTGGATGCTGGTATTGAGGCCCACTCCCCAGGAATATCTAAGAACAGTTCTGCAATCAGCTTTTTTAACAACTCCACCAGCTCCAGAACTGCCCCGATTGCCTTTAGCTGCCCCATCAAAGAAGAGAATGTTGTGCACCTGCTTTGTGCAAAGAACCAAGAAATTTGAAGCATTAAGTCTAATTTTCCATTCTTTGAGAGGAACGAGAGGCCTGGCAATTTCAATGAATCGAAGGTCCAGGATATCGCTCCAAGCAGCATCATGGTCTCTCAGGCCTGCCTCGTCCAGCTGATCTCCGACACATTCCTTTAACTGGCTTTTGATTTTAATCCAGACAATCTTATGGTCTCTCTTCTTATCTCTGAAAATCCTCTGATTTCTTTCCAACCAGGTGTGCCAACAAATTAGTTTAGGAAGAATGCACCAAGCAGCTTTGATATGTACATTATGAGGAGAGCCTCCAGGATACGAACTCAACCAGTTCGAAAATAGATCGAGAATGCTATTGGGGAGGACAAAATCCAAACTCCATGGGCCTAAGGCCTCATTCCAAAGATCTGCCACGAATTTACATTTAAGCATCAGGTGTGCAGCAGTTTCTACTTTTTCTCCACACAACGAGCAACGAGAGGGGCCAAGATAGCCTCTTTTCTGTAATCTATCATCAGTCAAGATTCCCTGATGACATAAGAGCTAGCAGAAGTAGTCGATTTTAGGAAGCGAAGACTGGGACCAAATCCCTTTCCATGGTTTCGAATCTGGAGGAACGTGGGGATGTGATAAGATCTGCCTGTAACCCTGAGAGACTGAATAACGCCCAGGGGTCGGACCCCAGCCACGGGTATCCAATTTCCTGTTGTTCAAAGGAGCCTTGCCGTTTAAGAAGTCTCAGAAGATTGCAAACTCGTTGGACAGAATCTGGGGCACCTAAATGTTAATCCAGTTATGCCAGTCTCCATTCTCCTAATTAGAAATATCCCACAGAGTAATGTAACCTGCTATGTACATCCAGTCTTTCAACAAAGTCAGGGAACGATCATCAGCCAGAGGATTGCAGCCCATTATACGATCCTCCCATATTCTAATTTGCTTGCCATTACCAGAGATCCAATGAGCATGTTGGCTAATTAAGAAGGAAGATTTTTCACAGAGCTTTTGAATTAGCGAGCCAGAGTTTGTTATGGGATGGTTCAGACACCTTTTTCTCTACCCACGAAAGAATTTTTTCCACAAGGCAAGCTGAGCCCACTCCAGATTTGGGGAAATTATCCTCTAGATCAGCTTTGCTCCCAACGCAATGTTTTGCGTGCAAATATTCTTAAAATTCAATCTGCCTTCCAATCTGGGCATGAAGATTTTAGCCCAGCTTATTAAAGGGGTTTTCTTTTCATTTGCTTTCCCGCCTTTCCAAAAGAATTTTCTTATATGATCCTCCATTTTCTTCATAATTCCAACTGGAGCCAACATCACAGCAAACTGGTAGATGGGGAGGTTGTTTAGGACTGCTTTTATAAGCACTGACTTGCCTGCCAGATTAAGCCAGTTAAATCCCCAGGAGTGGATCTTAGATTCAAACTTTTCCAACAGGGGCAACCATTCTTTGCTGACAGCACATTTTTGGAAAATAGGGAGACCCAAATACTTGAAGGAAGACCATGACGAGGAGGCTACGAAACCAAAGCAACAGGAGATGGCTTGCAGCGTGAGGGCAGGGGTATTCCAGCAGTAGAAATGGCATTTACCTTTATTGAGGCTGCTTCCTGAGTCTTCACAATAGTCATCAACCACATCGTTAAATCTTTTAGCTGAGGACACAGAGGCAGCACCCAGCAAGAGGGAATCATCCACGAATAACGCATGATTTATATTATTAACTCCTCTCGCAATGTTCCGGCCCATTAATTCTTGATCCTGTTGCTTTTTGTTCAAAAGGAAGCTGAGGGCAGAAGCTTGAAGGACAAAGGGCAGAGGGGATAGAGGACACCCTTGCCTCAATCCACGAGAAGCTTTGAAGAAATCAGTGGCCCTCCCATTCACCAGAGGAGCTATCCATGGCTCCCTGATACAAGCCTTAATCCAGTTGATTAATTTGGATCCAAACCCAAATTTGCGCAGGACATCCATCAGAAAGCTATGTCTCACTCTGTCAAAGGCGTTTTCAAGATCTAACTTGATAACCATTCCTTTCTCTTTGCGAACCAAACTAGAGTGAATCGCCTCTTGGACTAGGATAAAGTTATCCACAATCTGTCTTCCTTAAATAAAACCTCCCTGGTTCGCAGGAATGATGTTTGGGAGAATGATTTTTAATCTGTTGGCAATAACTTTCGTAATCAGCTTATAGCCTATATTACAAAGGGAGATAGGACGAAACCTGTTGAAGTTGTTGGCACCTTTCTCCTTTGGAATGAGGGCCAGGAAGGCCGAATTAGTGCTTCCCCCAATTTTCTGACACTCTTGAGATTTCCAAATCATTATGCATGTCTTTCTCCCAATCTGCCAACAGGACTGCAGGAATCTGGTAGTAAAACCGTCAGGACCCGAGGCCTTATCTAATTCCATAGCGAAGAGGGTGTTTTTTATTTCATTGTTAAAGATCTCAGCTTCCAGGAATTGATTATTTCTGGCGGTAATCAGGGAGGGCACCTCATTCACAAGGATAGAAACATGTCCCAAGGCCTCTTCTTCACTATAGAGGTTTTTGAAATGAGTGAAGGCAACGTTCTTTATGCTTTAGATTTCTCTATGCGTGGTGGTCTCTACTTTAATTTCTAAGATGGAGTTGAGGCATTTTAGGGCCTGAACTTTCTTATGGAAGAAGGAAGAGTTTCTATCTCCCGCCTTGAGCCAGAGACTGCAGGATTTCAGTCTCCAATACTCTTCCTCTGCCAAGCTAGCCTTAAGGAGCATGTGCTGAAGATTAGCCTCCTTGTCAAGTATTTCGTTTATGATCTCAACATTTTCCGAAACCAGATGATGCATCTCAAGTCGTTCCTGAATCATTTTCCTTTCCACAACAGGATTTGGTAAGGTTTTTACCGAGGTTTTTAGAGTAGCTTTAACTCTCCTAAGTTTCTCCTCCCAAACAAAGAAGGCAGAGCCTTTGACTGGGAGCTTCCAGCTTTCTTTGATCAGAGGCAAGAATGATTGTTCCTTGACCCAATGAGAGCTGAATTTAAATGGAATGGCACCTTGGTCCAAATGTGCCAGCAGGTCAAGTTTAATGGGGCGATGATCGGAAACACTACAAGGGATAATATGCATTCTAGACTCTAGACCAAGAAGAAGGAAAGAACTTTGAACAAGGAATTTGTCTAACCTTGCAGCGATATGTCCCGGGCCGATTCTTTCGTTTGTCCAAGTGTACTTCCTAGACGTAGACTTAATATCTATCATGTCCCAATCTTGAAGCAAATCCTCAACCCATTCCCATGCCGGGTCCTTAACAGTGCTTCCTCCACGTTTTTCTGACAATGATAAGGTGATATTTAGATCCCCTGCTATTATTATATTAGCCAAATCTTCAGAATATGCTAGACTTCTAATGGAGTCCTAGCAGTGCTTTTTCTCTCCTGCGTTGACAAGAGCATACATGTTAAAGAGGGAGAGAGTCATATCTATTTCTACGTGTTGTATCTTTGAGAACAACCAGTGGGTGTTTTTGACTTCTTTGATCTTTATGAATTTGTTGGCATTCCAAATAGTGCCCAGTCCACCTGAAGCACCTTGAGTTGAGACTACTTGTCCTTCGCTTTTCTTCCACAATTTCTTACCGATATGGAGGAAGGCATAGTCCTCCATTTTAGTCTCCTGGATAAGGAGTAGATCGGGAGATTCTGATCTTATCAAATTTCTTATGGCTTCTTCTTTTATTCTGCTCCCCATACCCCTACAATTCCAGGAGACGATCTTCATCACTTTCTTTTTGGATGGTGAGCTCCCCTAGAGCTCTGGGATTGATTTCTATTTTTCTTCGGAGTATTTGCCAAGAGTTTCTCGAGGGTTGGTTGACTTCCCTGAATTTTGTCTTTGTAAGTCTCTTGCTCTCTTTTTTCCCGAGTAGATTTTCGGCCTCTCAATGATCTTTTGGTCAAGGTTTGCGAAGCCCCTATTTTGCCTTCTTCTTCTAATTCCTCTGAACCTTGCACTTCCTCTGTCTCTTCAATGAGGATCTCTTTTGATTTGTCTTCATTACTTTCCACATGATTTGATCCCGAGGGGGACTCCTTGTGGGTCGATCCTTCCTTCTACATCTTTGATTCTTAGGTGCCTTCTATTGCTGAGCTTAACTGAGCAAATTTGTTTCCTTGCTCTTCCATGATAGGGGTTTGGTTTCTAGGGGCTGCCTGAGGGCCATTACCCTTTGTATTACTAGTTCGAATGACTTTATGGGCATTTTTGGATCTTTTAACCTGAGTCCAACCTTCATCCTTGGCTTTCTCCACTTCACTATTCTTTGGACAGCTTCGAGCAAAATGGCCATAGACATGGAATTTCCTGCACTTGAACGGAAGTTGCTCATAATCCAGCTTTTGAACATGAGTCCAACTTCCAACCCTGATCTTTACTGCCTCAGGCAAACCAACTTCCAGGTCAACTTCAACGCTTATTCTAGCACAGTCGTATTGGTCTTTGTTGTTTGCTCGGTCGATGAATTTGCCCAAGGTGTTAACGATATGCTTTAGTGATCCAGATCTTGGGAGGAGGCCCCCAAGATCTGAAAATTTGAAATTACCAGAAGAAAAATATGAGAATGCCCAATAAACAAAACCACAAAGAAACTTTTTATTAAAACCCAAGTGAAAATAAACCAGCTAAGGCAATGGTAGCTTATCCCTGAGAAGAGATGTGTGACTACATGCCTCTGAACTGTAAATGCTACATTGTGGCAGACAATCTGTCCTTTTACAAAATGTGACTTGTTACTTATAGTATTTTTCAGTTACAATACCA
>APFE030197122.1:41246-71889 GCA_000404065.3 Pinus taeda | reverse complement strand
TTACAATACCATGGGTCAATTCCATGGGTGAATGAATACCATGGGTGGATTTTAAAATACCACGGGCGGATGCCATTTACAATACCATGGGTAAATTCCATGGGTCAATGAATAATATGGGTGGATGAGTACCATAGATAACCAATACAAGGGGCCATTTTCCATTCGGATCATTTAGGGACTCCAATTCCAACAATGCACTGGCAAATTGGGCAGCCTAACCCACACAGGAACAGCTGTGGGAGCGTCAACTGCTGGGTCAAAATCAGGCGTCCACTTATTGAGATACAGCCCCTGAGGACCCATGAAATAGGGATCGTTCCGGAATATCAGATCCTTATCATCCTTGTCAGAGAATTCAAACATAAAGAATCCATTCCCTAGAAAATACGAGGTGACACCATTTTTAGTCAACGGAGCCCAGTTTCTAGCAACCCAGCTCTCCGTGGTTTTGGGGGAGGGCCAGAGGCCAATGAACTGTCCAACCAAAGCTCTCTCAGCTAAAGAAAGGGCTACCTGGATCGAACCCTCAAGGGGGAGCGAAATCTGAGGGATGTCATCCAATCGTTTCACGAACTTCGCAGCCTCCGAAATTTTCTTCTTTAGCAGGGATTCCAGGAGTTTGAGAAAAGCTTCAGCATCAGAGGGGGGAGGCAGAGGGGTCGGCTCCATTATTGCAGTGACCACAAAACCCAGCAATCAAGACCGATCCCCTCAAGCCATCACAGAAGAGAACGAACATTGAGGAATAAAGAGCCCCAGCAAATCCAAGACCAGAAGCAGAGGCTCAAAGCGCCACGCAGAGAGGCTAGTGCGCCACACAGGGGCCAAGCGTTGCGCACAACCAAAACGAACACTGGGGGGCCGACTCAACGCGTCGCGCCAACCCAAAGCGTCGTGACACCTAATCAAATCGCGCAGGAGGACTGGAACAGGAAACACTGCCCACAGGAGGTCAACGGAGCCGACCGAGGCAACGAGAGGGCCGAGCCAATGGCTTCAGGCGCAGAGGAGTTGCCAATAGAGATCAAGGCGAATGGCAGTTGTTAATCGATGTTCAGCTACAAGATTCATGCTTATTTTCTTTTGTAACTCTTACATTTCTTCCTCCAAGTATAATTTCACAGTTTGTTACCTATGACAATTTCAAGGATACAGAAAGAAAAGTTTTGTATGGAATAAATTATCAGAATAAAAAGTTTCAAAAAATGGCATTCGTAGATGAGTGTACCAAGCAAAGAACAAATAATACCTCTGTTTTCTCATTTAGAATGCATTTATATTCATCTACATCTATATTGAATGTCAAATCAAGGATGTCATTAATATCATCAGAATAAAAAGTTTCAAAAAATGGCATTCGTAGATTAGTGTACCAAGCAGAGAACAAATAATACGTTTGTTTTCTCATATAGAATGTGTTTCTATTCATCTGCATCTATACTGAATGTCAAATCAAGGATGTCACTAATATCATTCTATCAGTAGAAAGAGAACTTCGACATTAAAATCAGGAATACATTAACTAATTCATCAGTGACTTGTATCACATAAATAAAAAGAGAAAGTTAAAATGTTATGTTATTCTGAGGATTGTTCATAGAGAAAAAGACACATGGTAACTCTAGTTAAAAGAGAAACAAGGAAAAGCCTATTAGAAAGAAATAACAACACAAAAAACTGCTACATACCTTCAACATCCATTTCAGATTCTTATAATAACCCGGATCAATAGCCTCAACGTCATGATATGTAACTTTCATGCCAAGTATGTGCTTGTAAAATGATCAAGTAAAATAGACATCTAGGAGTTGGCCATCTAATAATGCTTTTGCAACCTGTAAAGAACATAATCAACAAAAGACTTCAGAAATATATCATACAAAAGGATGAAACTTAAAAACCCCTTTCAGATTAATGATCCATTAAATTTTAAGACAAGCATTACCACACATCCTGCAAATTTAAAGTGAAATAGATGTTATTTTTAAATAACCGAATTTGGATTGGGTTGAAATGTAGATTCATTCCCAAAAGTGATGAAAAATAGAGGACCTTTGTGAAGAATTAGCCTCGAGAGTAATTGTTACCATTCTTTTGTTAACCCACCAGCATCAATGCCCTATTCTCCTTGAAATTCACTGGTAGGTGCCCATTAAGATCTTGATTTGAATGCATTTATAACTGATTATACGAATCTTCCAGCAAATATGTTTGACGAACACAAATACGCAGTGGTGCAGAGGGAACATGCACATGTTGCTCTCTGATCCTTGAACAAAAATAGTCTTTTTTTTTTGTCAAAATCGATTAACCTTGATGCCCTTAACATAAGAGAAGGAGACTTCTCTAATAATCTTGGATTTTGTTGTATTAAAGCATTAAGAAATCGTTGATGCTTCTCAGCAAAACTAACAAATACTGCACTTTGCTCTTCCTTTTTCTGTGGGGAAGCAGTTGATTTTACACATGAAAATGATGTGCATGTTTTAGCCTCTTTAATCCCCTTGCAGTCACATCATAATTATCCATCTGCATAATGCTAGTTCCTAAATGTATTTTTTCACACAAGATAAAGAATGTCTCAATAAATGGCAACAACCTTTGAGAACCTAGAGGAAGAGGAGGTAACATGGATTAATAGACACGTGTGAAAATAAATCAAATCCATTTTCAAATTTAAATAAGAATGCATTACATTTCATGTTTCCTCCCTTTGAACAAATATAAAAACCACTAGTAACTCCAACAACTTAAAAAACCACTAGTAACTCGTCATAAACCAAACCAACAATCTCTCTCAATACCTTTCAAAGATCAGATAAAAACAAATGATGTCTCATTTCAACCAATTTCAACCACACCACACCATAAATACCATATAGATGCATAACTATGAAAAATCAACCACACCTCACAAGAAATATTATACCATATAGATGCAAAATTGTGAGAAATCAACCACACCACACAAGAAATACCATATAGATACAGAGATATGAGAAAACAAGAAATACCATATATATATATATATACAAACTATGAGAAATCAAGAAATTCCATATAGAAATACCATATAGATACAATACTTTGAGAAATCCCAAATTAGTGTCTAGGAAGATGTCATTCCAGAAACTCAATTTCAAATCCAAAATTAAAAATCTAAGATTTGCAATACAACAGTGTTACACAAACACTGCACATGCTTTGAATGAACACTAGACATGGTCAAAATCATTTAGACATACACTATTTATACTCGAAATTTTTAATCCAAAATTTGCAGTACAACACAGGCCTTTCACAAAGTCCTTTCCAGAATCATTTGGACAATTAAAAGCTCAAGACCAGACCAGACCAAAATGTTTTGACTAATATAGTTAAGATCCCATTAAGTCAACCAAAAATCTATATAACATATCATTATAAATTTTCTATTACTGCTAACAGAATTTAAGACATCAAAGATGTGAAAATTACGATTTGGAATTGTCGTTTGCAAAATTCAAGTCACTGATCAACAAAGCCTTCAATTTGGCCTCGGATGTTTTAGCCATTTTTCTATACTTCTCTGGTGATCTCAGCTAGCATATCCATGATTTCCTTCGTTATTGGTTCATAGATGAGCTTGTCTTCCGGGTTGTTATTTGGTCTTGGCGTCGACAAAACTGGGCACTTGACAACGATTGGATTCTAAACGAGTATATTATTTATATATTCACACATGTTATTCTACATATCAATTCATTTATAACTTCGTACTACAAATTGGCATATCGCTGGCAATTTACAGCGTTAAATTATTAAAAATTTAATAAACTAAATATTTTTGTATTCCATACTGGAGTGGGTTCAAGAACTGTCACCTTGATGATCAATATGGGGACTAAGTATGCCAATATTTAGTCAAGAATGGTTGCTATTATTTGGCAATATTTGAATCTCCTCCCGATTGCAAGTGCGAGGGAAGAAAATGACATCAACTAGATTATGTTAAAGAAATGTCATAAAATGTCATATGGTTCGGGTTCGTCAATCATTAAGTTCAGTTTGAGTTTGAATTTTTTGATAAGGTTCGCCATTAAGTTTATATATATATATATATAAAATAAGAAATCAACATTAGTAAACATAAAAAATGTTATCACCAACATGGAGATTGCAAGGACAAATTACAAGCTTGAGTTGTGACATAAAGTTATGAGTTTTGATATATGTACTTGGTCAATGTCTACGAGGTTCGCTGAACCTCAATTTTTTTGTAAAATTAGAACCTCAAAGTTAAAATCCGATGAACCATGTGACATAGTATTAATGTTCCTTAATGTATCTTATTTTCATAAAAAAAAGTTCACTTGCAAGTATTAGTAATAAAGAATGCTCCTTTAATGAAGGTGCATGATTTGCTCTTTGTGTGATTTGACAATAATAAATTCATGATTTTTGTTAGTGTCAGTATTTCCATACTGGCACTAGTGATAAAAAAATCCTCTTTTCATATTCATAATAGGGTCGCACTCATAAATTTTTTTCATTCCACCTAGGTCCTCATTCAAAAATTTACTCACTGATGGTAGTCCTAGTAAAAAAAACCTCACTCTCCCTCAAAAATCAATACTCGCTGACCCACCTTCATGTCTTACTGAGCATACATCAATCATAAAAGCTCATTTCATTGTGTCTTTATGTCAGTCAAGTCAACATGAAGTCTGATCATTCAAGGTCCCATTAGGTGACTAGGTTTCATGTTCCAAGCTCCAATAAAACACCATTTCACTGCATAAGGCCAATTTTGCTTCAAAGTATGTTTTTGACCAAACAGAAATGAATTTTACAAAATTGAGAGAGGTGTTTGTCCATCATAGGTCAAGGAACAAAACCCTCCTTCAGTTTTTACACATGTGTTATGGTTTGGGAGAAATGTCAAAAATACAGTTGCTACAAGAGAGTTGTTGCATTTCTGGAGTGACCTTGGGAAAATCAAATTTTCTCCTGCATGGAATGTCCACGTGACTTGATTGATAAGTCAAATAATAAATATATAGAAATATAATTCCAATGAGCTATCATGAGCTCAATTTGGAGTTGAGTAAGACCTCCAAAAGTTTCTTGCAAGAGCACACTTCATTTTTGCACCCCCATTCTCCACTTTTTGACCAGTCTTGGGAGAATTTATTTTTGAGGGGCTATAATTAATCATTTTCAGTGATTGATAGGTCCATTGTGTATCTAAGAGAGAGATATTTCCAACGAGCTATCATGGGCTCAATTTGGACTTCAGGAAGGCACTCAAAAGTTGATTTGAAGTCGACGCTATGCACTTCCTTCTAGCGCTACGCATTGGCATTGCACACTTCCTTTTGGCACTACTCAATTGTCTAGGAAAGCCAAAATCACCTCCAAACTTCACCAAATCACCTCTAAACCTCCAGAAAGTGAGAGATAGACAAAAATAGATTTTTTCTCCTCCGACAGTCATTTCTTAAGGTGTTTTGAAAGATTGTTTTTTTTAAATTTGGTGTTTTTCTCGTATCAAAACCCTAATATCTTCCTCCAAACCACCATTTCACTCTCAATTACCAAAATTTAACTCCCCTACACTTTCATACTCTTCCCTCATTACAATTCCCTTTCCCTAAACCCTTTATCCCAATACTCTAAACCCTTTATCCCTAAGCCCTAGGTTCTACAACTACCTAGGCTCCCAACCCCTAACCTGTAAACAATTTCCCTATCCTAAAATTCAATCATATTACTACTACATGTCCCCTCCCCCATTTCATAAATCCCTAAACCCATCTCCTTCAATTTCCCTTTCCCACTCCTTACTCCTAAAAACCACATTCCACCAACATTATACCTCCCTAGGTTTTTGACATTAAAACACCGTGCTAGAAGAAGAAAACATACCATACAGTGAGGCAGAAAAAGCCAAGGTTTTGTTAGAAGAGACACTTGAGAAGCATGGTTTTCTTGAAGAGCAAGACGAACAAGCACCAAGAGGCAGGACTAGAACTAAATGTTTAAAAGATCTCTAGAACTAGAGAAACAAGAGGTTGAGCTTACAAATGAGCTCACATGGAATGAGTAGTTTGCCATCTTGATTAATGAGAACCGGGACCATTGGCTTGACAAGGTCAAATAGCATTTAGAGAAGCTCCTAAACAAGTCTAATCAGCAAAATGACATTCAGAGGAAGATTGAAAAACACTACGCCAATAGAGAAAGAAATGCAAGGGCAAAGCTCAAGGCTGCAAATGCAAAAATTGAAGCCCTAACTCACCAAGAAGAGAAGAAGAAGCTTGATATACTTGCAGAGGCTTCACTCCAAGCCTAGCCACACCAAACATCAGCTTCTTGACCAATTTTGAAACCTATTGGCTCATTTTTGTAAATATTGTCTTTTCTGTGTTTTTTTAGGCAATTTTATATCAACATCATGGTCAAAACGAGCAACGCCCTAGGCGCTGCGCACTTTTTGAAGAAATGGATACCACCACTAGATGCATAATGACAAATACATCTAAGAAAACCATGTTTCTAGCCTTAGTTTTCAAAACTAGTAGGTGAAAAGGGAAAAACACAAGCAAAAAATCATGTTTCTGCCTCATTTTTGGCTGAGGCGCTACACACATACCAGTCTTGGGAGAATGAATTTTGGAGGGTCAAATCAGGCCCATTTTTTAAACTGAAGGAATATTTGGAAACTAGACAGGACAAGCTTTCCAATGAGCTATCCTGGGCTCAATTTGGACTCCCGGAAGACAGTCAAAAGCAGTATGCAAGATGGAGGGTGCACATGACACTGTGAGGGCGCACTTGACTGAAAGATAGCGCACTTGACCATTTGCCTGATTTTTCATTGTTATTCTCTAGATTTGATTTTCATCTTTGGAAAGCAACTTTTTACTGATGTAATTGATATTGCAAATGTAATTTTGGTCTTTTACTATTACCTAGGGTTAAATACATTAGGCAAATAGACTTCATCAAGTCAAAGGAATCAGTTTCAATGTAATTAGGGATGAGTCACTTTGACCATCCTACACTCTAGCTATCAGTTCAAATTTTGGTGGAACTGCTCCTCCTCTCATGGATTCAACCCCTGAGGTTGGGAGGATCTTGTTTTGATGTCTATATCTTCCCTTTCTTCACTCTTTTTGGAGGTTGGACTCAGTTGGATGTTGTACTAGTGATCAAAGACACTATTGTATCAGATTTTGACCAGTTTTAATAGATGAGTTGCAACTATTTCTTTGGGATGCATGTGGTATGGATGTTTAGCATTGTTTCTTCTTTGTTATCATTTGTATGAATTTTTTGTGAGCTCATAAACCATTTCATGTTTGTTATATGGCAATTTTCAAGTTGATAGGCATAATACATGCTTTCTGATGCTATGTTTTGGGAAAGTTATCATAATTTGTCCATTTTTCTTCAGTTTAGGGAGTATACATCTTTCATGATTTTCCTAGCTCCTCACTTGTTTGAATCATCTCATCCCAAGAAACCCTAATGTGCTAGCCTATCTACCTATCTTTCCCCTTTGAATGTCTACAATCATATCTTATTTGCCCTGACCTAGCTTCTTTGACCTAATCCTCATCGAGCAACCCAATTTCAAATAAACAAAACCCTCTGCACTTTATACCTAGCCTAAAACCCTAATACATCCAGCGCTCTTGGTTGTGATTCTTTGGAGAGAGCCCTCTCTGGCTTGGTAGGACTAGCTACCAAGTCAAAAGGTTGGTCTGTGGTTACCTCAGCTAGACTCTTCCTCGGCCTTGGAGATTTAAAGGAGTGATAACATATTGACACCGTTGTCGGGGAACGAAAGATTCATTTTCCGTGGGTGTACAACAAAGTTTAGATCTAATTATTGATGGTGGATAGTGATTAGGCACACGAAGGTTGAAATCATTCACCCAGCGACTCTAGTGTCAACGAATCGAAAGGTTCAGAATTTTCATGGCGACTCCACTTTTCAAGAACCAATAGTTTGAAAACCTTCTTGGTGACTTCATTGTTGTCAAGATGAGTTCTACTGCAAGAAGAAATCACAAGTTTTCTCTTATGGATCGATATCAGATCCCTGGATTTCCAAATCTTGTGCCTCATGTTGACTAGTTTACAAATCTTCCTATATTTAAAAATGAACAAGAAGATGATGCTACTTTGCATTTAGTAAGGTTTCAAGTACATGTATGTAGACTAAGAGTTGAGTTTCCCAAGGATTGTCTCATGAAGTTGTTTATGGCTACCGTTGAAGATAAAGTCAGGGTATGATATGAAGGGTTACCAAAAGGAAGCTTATGTTCTCTAAAGGATTTCCATAACGTGTTCTCCAACAATTATGTGAAGTCTTATCTTTCTTTACAAAGCTGTTGTGATTATAATGAAGGTTTCATTGCATATATTGAAAGTATTGATGATATCAAATGTATGGATGATGAAGAAATCATTGAAGCCTTCTTTGATTTTTCCCTTCAAGAACAATCTAAAGAAGCTAGTCACTTTGATACACAAGACCATATTCAGCATCCTTGTGAATCTTTAGGAGGGAAAGAAGACAATTACCGTTTTAGCAAAATAAAACAAAAAATACTTTCTTCTCTATCTGAAGATGAGATAGATCAACTCCTGAAAAGTCATGTCAATCCCAAGCTAATGCAGGTTTGTAGTGTTCACATAGTCAAGAAGGTGTTAGTGAAACTTATCCCACTTTTGAAAATGAAAATCTAAGTTTAAAGGAGGACAGTCTTGAAATTAGATTTATAGATTAGCATGAAGAAAGACAATCTCCTTTTCTAATGTTCATATTTGATGAAACTATACAAGAAATTGTTGTGAGGAAACCAGTTTATGATGATGATTTCCTATAAAGAGATCAACTAACAGATATTGTTTTCTTTCATGAAGATGATAGGGCTATCATGTTTGATAATCTTGAAAAATGTTTTATGTTTGAGGATGACTTAAACTATGAATTTGAGGAGTATGAGCCTGAGAGAGACGGTATGCCAGAAATCAAGTCAAAATTTCTCATGCTTGAGGAATTTACAACCAACACTTAGACAACATAAGGTTATACTTCCCCATGCCTTCCTATCAATCAACAACCAACTGTTCTTTCAGATCAAAATGAAGGGAGTACTTGTATTTTTGCTATTGGATCTCAAGACAAGGTCATGCTTCATGATTTTCAAGATCCCTTCGGCAGTGTTTTGTAAGCATTGGAGAAGATGGATGTTGTTTTTCTTATCAACATAAATCTTGGTTTCAATTTTCATTGTGAGTTGCCTACATGTACATCATTCTGCCTACTCGAGGAAAGTAAGCACGTAGTTTCAGTAATTAGACATATGCTAAAATGGTTACACTAGAAGGATCACTTCACATGATTGTACTTCTTCAGTAGGAAGGTGGTTGTCATCATGATTTGAAGCCCTCAAATCTTGATGGTCTGCTGCCATTAATAAGTTTTGTAAGCACTTGTGTCAGTTAAGTAAATCAATATTGAGTCATTTTTTAGTTAGTTTCCAGTTCGTCACAAGTTAGTTCGTGTCATTTGAGTTGTCAGCATTTAGTCATGCATTTCAGTTTAAGTTTTTGACCGTATTGGCCCACATGGTTAAGCACTTGGTCTACGGTGTTCTTGACGCCTCTAAGGAGCTTCCATCCCCAATAAGACCGATGTTAGTGTCAGTATTTGCATATTGCCATCAATGATTAAAAATCCTCTTTTCGTATTCATATTAGGGCCACACTCAGAAATTTTTGTCATTCCACCTAGGTCCTCATTCAAAAATTACTCACTGATGGTAACCCTAGTAAGAAAAACCTCACTCTCCCTAAAAAACCAATACTTGTTGGCCCACCTTCATGTCTTCCTGAGCATACATCAATCATAAAAGCTCATTTCATCATGTATTTATGTCAGTCAAGTCAACATGGAGTCTGGTCATTCAAGGTCCCATTAGGTCACTAGGTTTCATTTTCCAAGGTCCAATAAAACACCATTTCATTGCATAAGGCTAGTTTTGCTTCAAAGTATGTTTTTGACCAAACATAAATGAATTTTACAAAATTGAGAGAGGCTTTTGTCCATCAGAAACCAAGGAACAAAAACCTCCTTCAATTTTTACACAAGTGTTATGGTTTGGGAGAAATGTCAAAAATATAGTTGCTACAAGAGAGTTGATGCACTTTTGGAGTGACCTTGGGAAAATCAATTTTTCTCCTAGCTGGAATGTCCACATGACTTTCTTGATAAGTTAAAATGTAACTAGACAGAAAGATATTTCCAATGAGCTATCATGAGCTCAATTTGGAGTTGAGGAAGACCTCCAAAAGTTTCTTGCAAGAACACACTTCATTTTTGCACCCTCATTTTACACTTTTTTACCAATCTTAGGAGAATTGACATTTGAGGGGCTATAATTAATCATTTTCAGTTCTTGATAGGTCCGTGGTGTATCCACGAGAGAGATATTTCCAACAAGCTATCATGGGCTCAATTTGGACTTTGTTAAGGCACTCAAAAGTTGATTTGAAGTTGATACTGCCCACTTCCTTTTGGCGCTACGCACTAGCACTGCGCACTTCTTTGTGGCACTACTCACTTGTCCAGGAAAGCCAGAATCGCCTCCAAACTTCACAAAATCGCATCCAAACCTCCAGAAAGTGAGTGATAGACAAAGATAACATTTTTCTCCTCCTATAGTCATTTCTTAAGGTGTTTGAAAGTTTATTTAAAAATTTGGTGTTTTTCTCATATCAAAACCCTAATATCTCCCTCAAAACCACAATTTCACTCTCAATTCCCAAAATTTCACTCCCCTACACTTTCATACCCTTCATTCATTACAATTCCCTTTCCCTAAACCCTTTATCCCTAAGCCCTAGGTGCTACAACTACCTAGGCTCCTAACCCCTAACCTGTAAACAATTTCCCTATCCTACAATTCCATCATATTACTACTACATGTCCCCTCCTCCAATTCATAAATCCCTAAACACATCTCCTTCAATTTCCCTTTCCCACTCCTTACTCCTAAAACCCACATTATACCTCCTTAGGGTTTTGACATTAAAACACCATGGCAGAAGAAGAAAACAGACCATACAATGAGGCATAAAAAGCCAAGGTTTTGTTAGAAGAGATGCTTAAGAAGCATGGTTTTCTTGAAGAGAAAGATGAACAAGCACCAAGAGGTGGGCTTAGAACTAGAGGTTTGAAAAGAGCTCTAGAACTAGAGAAACAAAAGCAGGTTGAGCTTGCAAATGAGCTCACTTGGAATGAGTTGTTTGTCATATTGATTAATGAGAACTGGGAGCTTTGGCTTGACAAGGTCAACCAACATTTAGAGAACCTCCTAGGCAAGGCTAATCAGAAAAATGGCATTCAGAGGAAGATGGAAAAACACTATGCCAATAAAGAAAGAAATGCAAGGGCAAAGCTCAAGGCTACAAAAGCAAAAATTTAATCCCTAACTCACCAAGAAGAGAAGAAGAAGCTTGATATACTTGCAGAGGCTTCACTCCAAGCCTAGCCACACCAAACATTGGCTTCTTGACCAATTTTGAAACCTATTGGCTCATTTTTGTAAATATTGTCTTTTCTGTGTTTTTTTAGGCAATTTTATATCAATATCATGGTCAAAACGAGCAACGCCCTAGGTGCTGCGCAATTTTTTGGGGCACTTTTTGAAGAAATGGAGACCACCACTGTATGCATAATGACAAATACATCTAATAAAACCATGTTTTCAGCCTTAGTTTGCAAAACTGGCAGGTGAAAAGGGGAAAAAACAAACAAAAAATAATGTTTTTGCCTCATTTTTGGCCTAGAGGCTACGCACAAATCAGTCTTGGGAGAATGAATTTTTTGAGGATAAAATCAGGCCCATTTTGGAAACTAAAGGAATATTTGGAAACTAGACAGGACAAGCTTTCCAATGAGCTATCCTGGGCTCAATTTGGACACCGGGAAGGTAGTCAAAAGCAGTCTCCGAGATGGAGGGCGCACATGACACTTTGAGGGTGCACTTGAGAGAAAGATGGCGCACTTGACCATTTGCCTAATTTTTCACTGTTGTTCTCGGGATTTGATTTTCATCTTTGGACATCAACTTTTTATTGATGTAATTGATATTGCAAATGTAATTTTGGTCTTGTGCTATTACCTAGGGGTAAATACATTAGGTAAATAAACTTCATCAAGTCAAATGAATCAGTGTCAATGTAATTATGGATGAGTAACTTTGACCACCCTACACTCTAGCTATTAGTTTAGATTTTGGTGGAATTTCTCCTCCTCTCATGGATTCGACCCCTGAGGTTGGGAGGAGTTTGTTTTGATGTCTATATCTTCCCTTTCTTCACTCTTTTCAGAGGTTGGACTCAGTTGGATGCTGTACTAGTGATCATAGACACTATTGTATCAGATTTTGGTCAATTTTAATAGATGAGTTGCAGCTATTTCTTTGGGATACATGTGGTATGGATGTTTAGCATTGTTTCTTCTTTGTTATCATTTGTATGAATGTTTTTGAGCTCATAAACCATTTCATGTCTGTTATATGGTAATTTTTCAAGTTGATAGGCATAATACATGCTTGCTCATGCTATGTTTTGGGAAAGTTATCGTAATTTGTCCATTTTTCTTCAGTTTAGGAAGAATACATCTCATATACTCTCCCTAGCTCCTCACCTATCTGAATCATCTCATCCCAAGTAACCCTAATGTGCTAGCCTATCTACCTATCTTTCCCCTTTGAATGCCTGCAATCATATCTTATTTTCCCTGACCTAGCTTCTTTGACCTAATCCTCATCCAACAACCCAATTTCAAACAAACAAAACCCTCTGCACTTTATACCTAACCTAAAACCCTAATCCATCCAGCCTTCTTGGTTGTGATTCTTTGGAGAGAGCCCTCTCCGACTTGGTAAGGCTAGCTACCAAGTCAAAAGGTTGGTATGTGGTTACCTTTGCTGGCCTCTTCCTCGACCTTGGAGATCCGGAGGACTGATAACATACTGGCACCGTTGCTGGGGAATGAAAGATTCATTTTCCCTGGCTGTACGACAAAGTTTAGATCTAATTGCTAATGGTGGACAACGATCAGGCACATGAAGGCTGAAATCATTCCCCTAGCGACTCCAGTGTCGACGAATCCAAAGGTTCAGAATTTTCATGGCGACTCCACTTTTCAAGAACCAATAGTTTGAAAACCTTCTTGGTGACTTCATTGTTGTCAAGATGAGTTCTAATGCAAGAAGAAATTGCAAGTATGCTCCTATGTATCGATCTCAGATCCCTAGATTTCCAAATCTTGTGCCTCATGTTGACTAGTTTACAAATCTTCCTATATTTAAAAATGAACAAGAAGATGATGCCACTTTGCATTTAGTAAGGTTTCACGTACATGTATGTAGAGTAAGAGTTGAGTTTCCTGAGGACTGTCTCGTGAAGTTGTTTATGGCTACCCTTGAAGATAAAGATAGGGTATGGTATGAAGGGTTACCAAAAGGAAGCTTATGTTCTCTAAAGGATTTCCATAATGTGTTCTCCAACCATTATGTGAAGTCTTATCTTTCTTTACAAAGCTATTGTGATTATAGTGAAGGTTTCATTGCATATCTTGACAATATTGATGATATCGAATGATGGATAATGAAGAAATCATTGAAGCCTTCTCTGATTTTTCCCTTCAAGAACAATATGAAGAAGCTAGTCACTTTGATACACAAGACCATATCCAAAATCTTTGTGAATCTTTAGGAGGGAAAGAAGACAATTATTGTTTTAGAAAAATAAAACAAAAAATACTTTCTCCTCTCTCTGAAGATGAGATAGATCAACTCCTAAAAGTCATGTCACAACCCACGCTAATGCAGATTTGCAGTGTTCACATAGTCAAGAAGGTGTTAGTGAAACTTCTCCCACTTTTGAAAATGAAAATTTAAGTTTAAAGGAGGACAGTCTTGAAATTAGATATATAGATCAACATGAAGAAAGACAATCTCCTTTTCCAATGTTCATATTCGATGAAACTAACAGGAAATTGTTGTGAGTAAACCAGTTTATGATGGTGATTTCCTGCAAGGAGATCAGATGACAGATATTTTTTTATTTCATAAAGATGATAGGTCTATCATGTTTGATAATCTTGAAAAATGTTTTCTGTTTAAGGATGACTTAGCCTATGAATTTGAGGAGTATGAGCCTGAGAGAGATAGTATGCCAGAAATCAAGTCATAATTTCTCATGCTTGAGGAATTTACAGGCAACACTCAGACAACAGAAGGTTATACTTCCCTATGCCTTCCTATCAATCATCAACCAACTGTTCTTTCAGATCAGAATGAAGGGAGTACTTGTATTGTTGCTACTGGATCTCAAGACAAGGTAATGCTTCAAGATTTTCAAGATCCCTTCGACAGTCTTTTGCAAGCATTGGAGAAGATGGATGTTGTTTTGTTTATAAGCATAAATCTTGGTTTCAGTTTTCATTATGAGTTACCTACATGTACATCATTCTGCCTGCTCGAAGAAAGTGAGCGCAAAATTTTAGTAATTAGACATCTGCTAGATTGGTTACAATGGAAGGATCACTTCACATGATTGTACATATTTCTTTAGTAGGAAGGTGGTTCTCATCAGGATTTGAAGCCCTCAAATCTCGATGGTTTGCTGCCATTAATAAGTTTTGTAAGTACTTGTGTCAGTTAAGTAAGTCAGTATTGAGTCATTTTTCAGTTAGTTTCCAGTTCATCTAAGTCAGTTCGTGTCATTTGAGGTGTCAACATTTAGTCATGCCTTTCAGTTTTAGTTTTTGACCATATTGGCCCACATTGTTAGACACTTGGTCTACGATGTTCTTGACACTTCTAAGGAGCTTCCATCCCCAATAAGGACGATGTTAGTGTTAGTATTTGCATACTACCATCAGTGATAAAAAATCCTCTTTTCATATTCATATTAGGGTCACATTCAGAAATTTTTGTCATTCCACCCAGGTCCTCATTAAAAAAATTACTCACTCATGGTAGCCCTAGTAAAGAAAAACCTCACTCTCCCTCAAAAATCAATACTCGCTGGCCCACCTTCATGTCTTACTGAGAATACATCAATCATAAAAGCTCACTTCATCATGTATTTATGTCAGTCAAGTCAACATGGAGTCTAGTCATTCAAGGTCCCATTAGGTCACTAGGTTTCATTTTCCAAGGTCAAATAAAACACCATTTCATTACATAAGGCCAGTTTTGCTTCAAAGTATGTTTTGACCAAACATAAATGGATTTTACAAAGTGAGAGAGGTGTTTGTCCGTCATAGGCCAAGGAACAAAAACCTCCTTCAGTTTTTACATAGGTGTTATGATTTGGGAGAAATGTCAAAAGTGCAGTTGCTACAAGAGAGTTGCTGCACTTTTGGAGTGGCCTTGGGAAAATCAAATTTTCTCCTAGATGGAGTGTCCATGTGACTTGCTTGATAAGTAAAATAATAAATATACAGAAATATATTTCCAATGAGCTGTCATGAGCTCAATTTGGAGTTGAGTAAGACCTCCAAAAGTTTCCTGCAAGAACGCACTTCATTTTTGCACCCTCATTCTCCACTTTTTGACCAATCTTGGGAGAATTGATTTTTGAGGGGCTATAATTGATCATTTTCAATGATTGATAGGTCCATTGTGTATCCAAGAGAGAGATATTTCGAACGAGCTATCATGGGCTCAATTTGGACTTCGGGAAGGCACTCAAAAGTTGAATTGAATTCGGCGCTGCACACTTCCTTTTGGCGTTACGCACTAGCGCTGCACACTTCCTTCTAGCGCTGCTCACTTGTCCAAGAAATCCAGAATCACCTCCAAACTTCACCAAATCACCTCCAAACCTACAAAAAGTAAGCAATATACAAAAATATAAATTTTCTCCTCCTACAGTCATTTCTTAAGGTGTTTTGAAAGTTTATTTAAAAATGTGGTGTTTTTCTCATATCAAAACCCTAGTATCTCCCTCAAAACCACCATTTCACTCTCGATTCCCAAAATTTCACTCCCCTACACTTTCACACTCTTCCCTCATTACAATTCCCTTTCCCTAAACCCTTTATCCCAATGCTCTAAACTCTTTATCCCTAAGTCCTATGTGCTACAACTACCTAGGCTCCCAACCCCTAACCTGTAAACAATTTCCCTATCCTAAAATTCCATCATATTACTACTACCTGTCCCCTCCCCCATTTCATAAATCCCTAAACCCATATCCTTCGATTTCCCTTTCCCACTCCTTGCTCCTAAAAACCACATTCCACCAACATTATACCTCCCTAGGGTTTTGACATTAAAACACCATGGTAAAAGAATAAAACAGACCATACAGCGAGGCAGAAAAAAGCCAAGGTTTTGTTAGAACAGACACTTGTGAAGCATGGTTTGCTTGAAGAGCAAGATGAGCAAGCACCAAGAGGCAGGCCTAGAACCATAGGTTTGAAAAGAGCTCTATAACTAGAGAAATAAAAGGAGGTTGAGCTTGCAAATGAGCTCACATGGAATGAGCAATTTGCCATCTTGATTAATGAGAACCGGGAGCATTGGCTTGACAAGGTCAACCAACATTTAGATAGCCTCCTAGACAAGGCTAATCAACAAAATGGCATTCAGAGGAAGATGGAAAAACACTATGCCAATAGCGAAAGAAATGTAAGGGCAAAGCTCAAGGCTGCAAAAGCAAAAATTGAAGCCCCAACTCACCAAGAAGAGAAGAAGATGATATACTTACAGAAGCTTCACTCCAAGCCTAGCCACACTAAACATCAACTCCTTGACCAATTTTGAAACCTCTTTGCTCATTTTTGTAGATATTATCTTTTCTGCGTTTTTTTAGGCAATTTTATATCAGCAGCATGGTCAAACGCGTAGTGCTGCACTTTTTTGGGGCACTTTTTGAAGAAATGGAGACCACCACTGGATGCATAATGACAATAACATCTAATAAAACCATGTTTCCAGCTTTAGTTTGCAAAACTGACAGGTGAAAATAGCAAAAAACAAGCAAAAATTCATGTTTCTTCCTCATTTTTGGCCCAGGTGCTCCGCACATACCAGTCTTGGGAGAATCAATTTTTGGAGGGTAAAATCACATCCATTTTCGAAACTGAAGGAATATTTGGAAACTAGACAGGACATGCTTTCCAATGAGCTATCCCGAGCTCAATTTGGACATCGGGAAGGCAGTGAAAAGCAATCTGCAAGATGGAGGGTGCACATGACACTATGAGGGCGCACTTAACCATTTGCCTGATTTTTCACTGTTTTTCTCCAGATTTGATTTTCATCTTTGGAAATCAACTTTTTATTGATGTAACTGATATTGCAAATGTAATTTTTGACTTTTACTATTACCCAGGGGTAAATACATTAGGTAAATAGACTCCATCAAGTCAAATGAATCAGTTTCAATGTAATTAGGGATGGGTCACTTTGACCACCCTACACTTTAGCTATAAATTCATATTTTGCTGGAACTGCTCCTCCTCTCATGGATTCGACCCTTGGGTTGGGAGGAGTTTGTTTTGTTGTCTATATCTTCCCTTTCTTCACTCTTTTCAGAGATTGGACTCAGTTGGGTGTTGTACTAGTGATCAAAGACACTATTGTATCAGATTTTGGCCAGTATTAATAGATGAGTTGCAGTTGTTTCTTTGGGATACATGTGATATGGATGTTTAGCATTGTTTATTCTTTGTTATCATTTGTATGAATGTCTTGTAAGCTCATAAACCATTTCATCACTGTTATATGGTAATTTTCAAGTTGATAGGCAAAATACATGTTTGCTCATGCTATGTTTTGGGAAAATTATAATAATTTGTCCATTTTTCTTTAGTTTAGGAAGAATACATCTCATATGCTCTTCCTAACTCCTCATCAGTCTTAAACCATCTCACCAAATCACCTTTTAAGTGTTAAGCCTCCTGCCTACCTTGCCCCTCTGAATGTCTGCAATCATATCTGATTTGCCATGACTTAGCCTCTTTGACCTAATACCCTCATCCAACAATAACCCCACCAAATCAAATCAAATAACCTCTACACATCATAACTAGCCTAAAATCCTAAGCCATCCAGCCCTCTTGGCTGTGATTCTTTAAAGAGAGCCCTCTCCGTCTTGGTAGGGCTAGCTACCAAGTCAAAAAGTTGGTCTATGTTTACCTTTACTAGACTCTTCCTCAACCTTGGAGATCCGGAGGAGTGATAACAATTTCAATGTGTGTTTTAACAATAACATTAAAATATGTGTTTTGTAGCATATATTTGTATAGATGCCATGCCATAAAATTCAAAACATTTTATAAATATTTATAAATAAAATATAGTATAAAATTTCACATATTATTCTTTTATATTATATATTTTTGTAAATTTAAGGTTGGAAAATAGTTATATTTGTATATATTTTAGTGAAATTTTTATTTATCAAAATCAACTATTATAAAATAGTCTTATTAATTTTTTTAATGTTGGAAAATATTTTGATTGGCTTGAAAAAATGGTACTAGGTAATATTTTGATGGGCAAACATAGTTAGTCCTGAAATGGACTGCAAGATTTATAGAGAACAACCACCACACACAACCATTAAATCACAACCATAAGGCATATATAGTTAGTCCTGAAATGGACCACAAGACTTATAGAGACCAAACCACCACATACACAACAATAAGACTAAAATAGTTTTTGTCGAGAACCTGGGAGCATTTATTTTGAAGCTTCACATAAAAAGGGCCGAATACATCGAATAGATGAAGAAGCAATCTGTCCCATAGGCTACTTCTGGCCTTGTGGACGTTAAAATAATTTCTTTATTTCTTTCTTTCTTCTATATGTTATATTGTACTTGTGCCATTTTCATCATGTATGTCAAGTAAGGCATAGTCTAATTTATAGATGAATTTACTTTTTTCACAACCAATGTTTTTGGTTAATTTTGATCCAAATCTAAAGAGATTTTTAAAAGTTGAGTTTAAATTGTTTAATTTGCACAATTTGAGTGCCCCGAGGGTTTTTTAAGGCACTGAATTAATTTATGCATTAAAAAATATATTTTAAATAACAAAAAAATATTGAAATTGTATAGATATTAATAAAATTTATAACCATCTCATATATAATGTTATTTAAAATAGACATGGTGTATGGATGGCAAGAGCTAACAGGCATACTATAGGGTATTAAATGCCCGGCTATATGCTCCCGTTAGCTCTTTAACACGCACGTGTGGTGATAGATAAATAAAAAATGCGCGCGTGTTAAAGAGCTAACGGACATGTAACCGAGCATTTAATGCCTTATAGTATGCCCGTTAGCTCTTGCCTTGTATAAATAGTCAAATTTCAAAAGATATCACAATTAAAAAAAAAATAGATTATCACCATCAAAAACCTATAAAACGCCCCCAAATTCTTAGATTCAAAGCCAATTTGCAAGGCTTTAAAATGAACCACTATCATGATACAATCGTAATTAAAAAAAAAACTAAATAATTAATCTTATTAACGGTGCCAGCTAGGATCTATCAACTTCCCTTTAGTCGGTACCAAAACGAGGACAAACTCTGCGAAACTTTCACGAGAAAATGTGTTGGTCTCTGCTGGTGGCTGATAGATAAATACGTAAACGCCCTAAGAAATTTGCCAATAAAGTTTGAACTGCAGTCTGATCCGCTGCTCCACGGGAGGTTTCGAGTTTAAGTTCGAGTTCGGCCTCATCGGCTTAGTGTGTGTCAAAATGAGTGGGCAAGATGCTCTAAGCTCCCCGCCGGCACACCAGGCGGCCATTGACGAGAGCAATTTTCATGACGGCAGTTACCAGGTATGTATATTTATATTTGCTTTAAGAATACCGAAGTTTACCGATATTTATTTGAGACTGAATTCACTGATCTTTATTTGAGATGCTGTTTTACAGAATTTTATTTGAAATTGAAGTGCGCAGGTCTTTAAATGAGGGTTTTGTGCTTTGTGTTTTTTGTCAAGCCCTAATACTTAACGCACTCTGATGTTTCCTTTTCCTGTGAAGCTCGACGGCGCTGGAAATGAAGTTCGCGAAAACCTTCCAGAAAACGCCGAAGAAGAAGACGATTACGCAGAGTACATCCCCATTAAGAAGCGAAGAATGATGGAAGCCCAAAAGATTCTACAGAGAAAGGGCAATGGTTCTCTGTTACAGGACGCCGATCAAGCTGCGGCTTTAACAGAGTCAAAACCTAGCCTGCTCGTAAAGGCTTCTCAGCTGAAGAAAGATTTACCAGAAATCAGTCCCATGGAGCAGATCGTACAGCAGGAAAAAGATATGATTGAGCGTCTCTCTGATAGGAAGACTTTGATGTCTGTGTGGGAATTGGCCAAGGGAATTGAGTATCACGATCCAATTGTAACTGGTTGGAAACCTCCCACTGCCATACGCCATATGACCGAGAAGGAATGCGAGGCGGTACGAAAACAGTGGCATATTCTTGTCGACGGTGATTCAATTCCTCCTCCTATTAAGAATTTCAAGGATATGAGGCTTCCGGAACCGATTTTGAAGAAGCTTAAAGCCAAAGGAATTGTTCAGCCGACTCCTGTGCAGGTGCAGGGGCTTCCTGTGGTACTTTCAGGCAGAGATATGATAGGCATCGCGTTTACTGGCTCGGGGAAAACTCTGGTCTTCGTTCTGCCTCTGATTATGGTTGCTTTGCAGGAAGAGGTGTCTATGCCAATAATTCCCGGCGAAGGGCCCTTTGGATTGGTGATTTGCCCGTCTCGCGAGCTTGCGAGACAGACATTCGAGGTTGTGGAGGAGTTTGTGGCCGTCTTGCAGGAGCGGGGGTATCCGGAACTGCGGCCGATGCTCTGCATCGGAGGCATAGATATGAGATCTCAGCTAGAAGTTGTTAAGAGGGGTGTGCACATTGTTATAGCGACGCCAGGCCGGCTGAAGGACATGCTGGCCAAAAAGAAGATGAATCTGGATAACTGCAGGTAATAATTTATTTCTCGTTTCGAAGGTGGGAATGTTATACTACAACTGTACTTCTGTTTGTATGTTAATCCTTCTTGCTCAACAGCCCCACGGAGCACCACTAATCAGTTCTCATTCGTAACGTGTGACCTGGTGACCTGGTGTCTGATTTCCAAGCCATGGTTTGGTGTCGGATTATTCCCTTCTTCGTTTTGGGCCTCCCACCTTAAAAGAAAATTGTTTTAAATTAAATTGATAAAGCAAGCAAAGAAACTATAATAATTTACTGTTGGGCAGAAACCAAATTCCCAGTGAGAGAAGTTTGGTGTCAATATATAGAATTGTAAACAAATTGAAAATAGAATTAAAAACAAATTAAAGTTCTAAAGAAAATAAAAATAAAAACAAATATTGGTGTAAACGGAAATAAAAACAAACTATAGCATAGGTTCACCTTAACCCATAATTGAAAACAAATTTAGCCATGAATAGAAAATAAAATTAAAAACCAGCATTGATGCTAAAAGTGAAAAATATAGTAGTATTGGTCCATCTTAACCTGAGATGCTCAGTGCCAAGAGGGTTATGTTGAGCTTTGTAGCTCGGAAGGTACGTGTAGTCTTGTCTTGACTAGAAGGACCTTAATTTGTCTCTGTAGGAGTTTGCATGTGACATGCAAAGTGTGCAAGTGAGTTGCATGCATGCGAATGTGTTACGTGTGACATGCATGAGATGTGTATATAAAACAAGTTAAATTTATGACTTATACTTGAGTTAAAGTAGAGAAGCTAAATATATGATAGTCAACTAAAGGAAAGTCACTTATCTGTAGTTAACTTGATGAGCTAATTTTGGTTGTCATTCATAGTTCAGGAAAGTCATAAATCAATTCTAAGTGAGGAGCTTATCTGTAGTTAACTTGATGAGCTAATTTTGGTTGTCATTCATAGTTTAGGAAAGTCATAAATTAATTGTGAGGAGCTAAGAGACAACAACAACAACACAAGATTGAGAGAGGATTCTCAGGGAACGTGTGCTAGGTCTAAGAGAGTGCAATGAAGCTAGTAATCATTTTGAATTTTCTTAGTTGGGCCATTATCCCAGGACAAAAGCGCAATTAAGTTCCGTGATTAATTTATTAATGGAGAACTATTGGTTGGGAAAAAATATGTTTATGAGTGAGATTTAAATCAAGTAATTTTGCTTCTCCTAAATATTTTTGGTTAGGAACTTACCATGTATTCGTTTAGTTAATAATTGTTGAGAGCCGATTACCGGGTGTTGGGTTTGGGAAATTCGAACTTGGTATCAAAGCAAAAACTTTGAATTGATCTCAAAATTACAAGTGTTAGGTTTGTGTCGGAATGCAAAACCTAGGTTAGCCAGGATCGTACGAACCATAAATTTTAGAAGTGTCGAGATTTTTTTTGGGGGATGAATTTTTTTTTTTTTTTTGTTTTTGTTTTTTGTTTTTGTTTTTTTGTTTTTTGTTTTGTTTTTTTTTTTTTTTGTTTTTGTTGTTTATTTATGGGCATTTTTTTTTGAGTTGTGAAAAAGAAAAAAAAATATGATTAATAAAAGGTGGAAATAAAACAGGGGGCCCGATTTAAAAAAATTACTACTAGACTATACTCCTGAAGTGTCTGGGTGGTAGGCTCAAGCTCAGGTAGCAGGCCTCGGCAACATGTCGAAGGTGAAAATTTAACTATTGGTTAGTTTGACAAAGACAGCGACATGGGGCACGAAATTTCAGCTTGTGGAAGGAGCAAATTGTTTTGTTATTTGAGGAGTAGGAGTTGTGAGACATTGTGGAGAAGACTGTCCCAATTCCTGCAGATCTTACTTAGTTGGCCGAGTTTAATAAGAAAAACATGAAGGCCAAGATAATAATCCGAGACTCCATTATATACCATGTTATATCTCATGTCACGGAAGAAGTATGCCTATGAGATGTGGGCATCCTTAACCAAGTTGTGCCAAAGTTCAAACCAAATGAGAAAGATGGTGTTGAAGGAGAAACTGAGAAACACCAAGATGTCTGAAATTTACATAGTTGCATCATCCCTAACCAGGATCACTCAAATTAGAGATGTTTTGGCAGTGGTGGGGGAAACTATTGACAATGAAGAGTTGGTCAAATCAACCTTGAGTGGCTTTCCTTCGAAGTGGGATGCCTTCATTGATGGGATTGTTGTACGGGAAAATTTGCCTAGTTGGAACTTAGGATAGGTTGTGGGATGACTTTGTATAGGAGGAGACAAGGAGACATTCCAAAACTGCAGGCCAACGTGATGGAAAGGATGATGATGAGAATTTTGCTCTTATTGGAAAGGGCAAAGGTAAAGTAAATGGAAGTGGGGAATTTGCGTTTGTGTGAATGACATGAGCGAAGTGAAGTGCATCGTGTGTCACAAGACTGGTCACTATGCGAGTGAGTGTCCACGTAAGGAGGAGGATCAAGTGGCTGCATCAACATTAACTGAGGTTGATGACTTTAGGAAGAAACTCAAGAAGGAATTTTCTTTAGTTGCCTGTGTTCTTGACAATAGTACTGTTGTGTATGAGGATAGTGGGTTATGGCTAGTGGACAATAGAGTGTCCTGTCAAATGACAGGGATGAGGTCATTGTTCCGCAGCGTTTTAGAGATAGACTTAGATTGCCATGTGTGCTGTGGAGCTAGCACCACACATGCGGTAAAGGGGGTTGGATGTGTCAGATTCCATCTAGAGTTAGGAGGATTTTTGGAGGTGACAAGGATGTTTGTTCTGGGGTTGATGGTACACATGCTCTCAGTATTAGCCTTGGAGGATGCTAGAGTTTTGTTTTGGGATGGACAAGTGTGAGCGACCTTGGATGCAATAGTGCTTAGCATAAGATAGGGGCAGTCATATAGGTTACTGGGACAAACTGTGGGTATATTTGAGGGGATCTTTAATATGGGATTGTTGAGATTTGTAGCTTGGGAGGTCACCCAAACCCTAGGCTAGAGGGTTTTGGAGGAATGGGCACACAAAATGGTTTTGTGGGCTTAGGACACAGGTATGGGGTTTTGCACCCAAAATGATGTGGGGACAACCATGATGAGGTTGAGTGATTTGATGCTTGGAGGTGTTAAAGGGTCACTAGGTTAGCAAGGGTAGTGAAAATCACTCAAATTCGAGGTCTAGAAGTTGAGATATTAATTTTTATGTGATTGTGTGGGTGAATGGTCTCAGAATTCAAGATAAATGACCTTCTTGATGGATTAGATGACACCCCAAGGGAAGGTATAAAAAGGAATGAGGAGGAGTGTCTGATCATTGGTTATCTGTCCAGTGTAAGTAATGGGCAAGCCCCTGTCAGTATAAGAAAGAAACTGCTCTTTCCTCGTCCAATCAAGTCACTTATCTCTCATGTGAAGTTTGAAATAGAAGGTTGAGCACACCATAGGGAGCTGCTGCCCTAGATGACCAAGCAAAGGGAAGAATAGGGGATTTTTATGACTGTCTTGGATCTGTTTTGGGTAGCATAGGAAGGAGGTAAGGCTGAGATTGGGAGGACAGATCTGGGCACAAAACAACAACATATCTTCTCCTCCAAACCGAGTATTACTGAAGTGCTACAGGTGGTTCGGAGGGTCGAGTAACCTGCTTGGTAGCTAGGACTAGGCCGTATGCATCTAAAGCAACAACAAATGGATTAGGTTTGTTGGAGTGGGCTAGAAGGTGTTTTAGGTTGCCTCAAATTGCCCTAGATAGGGCCGAGTCCCTCACAGTAGTCTTGCTCAGATCCAACTTTCGAAGGAAGTTTGGAGAGCTAGAAGGACATCTTCTAGTAGGATAAGTGAAGGATTAGACAACGGTTGATAAGTCCAAGATCAACGAATCAGTTGGAGAGCATCTAAAGTTTGAAAGTTGTTGCTGAGGACAAAGTCGAAGTGATTGAGGATTGGTTTTAGGGACTATTTGTGTATTGTGCAAGTCTGAAGTGGAGCAGAAGGTTGGCCGTAAGTGTTGAGGGCTATTCTAGAGAATTATGTGCAAGCATTTCACCTAATAAGCAACAGGGCTGAGATTTTCAAAAAAAGCTATAGGTAGGACCAAGTCGTAGATTAGGGTTGGTTTGTGGTCAAAAGAGGGTTGGAACAACGTCTTGAAGTGACATATGTAGCAGTGAAAAAGGGTAGGATAACTAGCAAGGGACAACAAAGTGTTTGGGCTTGTTTGAGGTTGGTTTAGTATCCTAACCAGACCAAACACTTCAAATTTGTTGTAGCATAGGAGCCAAGCTTGAAGGCAGGAAGAAGAGTCCCCAAATCAGAGGTATGCTTCTCCATGCATTGATTAGGTTGCTAGAGGATAAGAGGTCCTAGTTTAGGACAGTTGTGAAGCAGCCAAAAGAATAATTGTTTAGGAGGGTTGCAGTGGCATTCTCCAAGCCCTAAGTGCAGGTCCTTGAAGGACAAATGAGTTGTTAGAAGAGGCAAAATTAGGCGAGCCCAAGACTGTTTCTTGAAAAACATCATGGAACGTACCATATTTAAGATTGTTCTATTCATTCTTTCAGCTACTCCGTTCTGTTGGGGATTATAAGGCACAATTGTTTAATGTTTGATCCCATGTTGGCGAAGATAGTTTTCAAATTCATTTGAAGTGTATTCTTTTCCATTATCAGTGCGAATAGAGCCAATATGAGATTGTGCATCGTTTTCAATCCATGTATGAATCTTGAATGTTTGAAAAGCATCAGATTTGTTCTTCACTAAATAAGCCCAACACATTCTGGTGTAGTCATCAATAAATGTCATCATATATTTATTTCCATTTGCAGAAGGAACAAGCATTGGACTGCATAAATCTGAATGAATGAGTTCAAGTTTTCTATGTGCTCTGGAGTGTGAATCATGAAAAGATTGTTTGCTATGCTTTCCTAGAATACAAGCATCACATTGCTTAAGATTTCTAGGAATTGTAGGCAAACCAGTAACACCATTTTTATTCAACAAGCGAAGGCTGTCATATTTCAAGTGTCCAAATCTAGCATGCCATAATAGACTTGATGGAAATGTACCTTCATCATAATGAGAATTGTATGAGAAATTTTGTGCATGAGTAGAGGTACCTTGTAGCTTGAGTGATCATCATGACAAGTGAGTTTTTCTGATGCTTTTCTCACCTCAACTTTGCCATCAACCATATGAATGGAGTGTCCTCGTTGGCAGATGTGGACCAAGGACAACAAGTTTTTCCTAAGTTGTGGGACATATAAAACATCATGCAGAAGAAAGTCTGGAAGACTAGACAATTTGAACCTGATTGTGCGAAGCCCTGATGGCTTGAGTTTTGATTTCTCTGCAAAGTATACTGCTCCATCAACATTGTCAGTAAATTCTTCAAAAAAATCTCTTCTAAAAGTCATGTAGCAAGTTGCTCCTGAATCAAGCAACCAATCATTTTTCCAAGAAGCAAGTGAAGCATTAAACAAGTCTTCATTTACTCCAATATTATAATGTGCCACAACATAATGAGCGCATTTAGGTGCTTTACCTTTCTCTTTGTCATTGGTTTTACCTTTGGGTTGATTTCTTTCCTACTCAATTCTGTCCCAAGGCAACTTGCATGTGGATGCATCATGTGATCCATCTCTATTGCAACGTATGCAATGGAGATCAAACTTTTTTCCTTGAGAGTGTCTGCCCCCCTGCCTCTGAAATTTCTTCTTCCTCATCCTCTTCGACCACCTCTTCCTTGGGAAGAATCTGGAGCATGATTCTTCTCTCTATGTGCAAGACACACAACTTCTTTAGAAGACTAAGGAGCTGTCTTCTTCCCAAAAGCTTTCTCTCTCTCAACAAATTTATTCACAAGGGAGTCAAAGGTAATTTCTTTGAGGTTTCCATTCGCTTGCAATGACTCAAGATAATTTGAATAAGTAGGATAAAGTGCCTTGACAAAAGCTATGAGAGGAATGCCTAGTTCAACATTAATGACTTTGATATCATTCATAATAGATTTTACTTCTAATGCAAGAGCAAGAGGATCATCATTTTGTAATTCAAGGCTGAACAATTTAATCATCAGTTGGACAAATTCAAACACTTAGTGTGAGTCATAAAGTTACTTCAATTTTTATAAGGCTTCAAAAGCCATTTGAAAATGGTGAAATATGGCGACTCGCCTCTTCATTTACAGATGCTGCAATCAAGGCATAGGCCTTGCTATTCTTGTTTTCCCAAATGGCGAATTCCTTGTCTGAGGTAGGCTTTGCTGGTTCATTGTCTCCTTCTCCAACACAAACTCCTTTCCATAGCTCATTAAAAATGAGAGTATGTTAGATCTTCTGCGATCATTCTGGATAGTTCTCTTTGCCGGTGAGAACCACTCCCACAATAGATATCAATGAATGCATTTTAAAATCTGTATACTGTAAAAATACTTATGTTGGCAAGAAATGCACTTTTGGTGGTAATTTTTTAATTTTGTAAAAAATTACAATTTTGATATATATAAAGCAGAGGTATTATATGAGGGAAGTTTATATGGGGGAGGTTTATATGAGGGAGGGCTTATATGGGGGAGGCGGGTTCAGGCCCCATGGTTATGACTGTCAGGGGAAAAAAAGTAATACAACGCATACACGTTATATGTAAAACCGGGAGTGAATTCAATGTATTGGGAGCGGATTTATACTATTGAACACAATGTAAAAAAAACCAAGAGTGGAATACAATCACGATACAGTCACGATGTCGGGTATGGGCATGGTATGATAGTGTTGATAACTGCAATGTTTGGGAGCAGTGTTTGGGAGCTGTGTTGTGTTTGGGAGCAGCGTTGCGTTTGGGAGCAGCGTTTGAGAGCTGCGCTGCGTTTGGGAGCAGTGGTGAGGGGACCGGACAAGTGGGAGGATCGACTATATGGGAGGGGCATATGGAAGCGATGTATGATATATGATATATTGTGGTTTGGAAGGCCAATATATAATCGGGTATGCGGAGGGAGATAATCGGGAGTATATCATAGTCATGCCATTAAACATATGAATGGAGAGGAGGTATATGATCCAAACATATACCTCACGATACAGTCACAATGCCGTAACATGATGCATTTACCCATACACAGTGTAATATGAGTCAGTCTTCAAACGAATACATACCATTCACCACACTGACGAGCTCTATCCGCCTCAGTCACAATGGTGTCAAGGCTTTCCATGCTCAGTCTCTACGCACCAGCTCACTGCTCCATCGTCCAATTTGACCAATTTCACAACACTTCTAGGTGAAAACTGCACCATAGCACCTCCACGCAGCACAACTCCGTCCACAACACCTTCGGCTTCAATGCGCCAGCCACAACACTTCTGGGCAGCACACCATTCGATGTAGCAACTCGCTCCAGCGTTCAAAGGAGGCAAAGAAATGCTTCAATGAAGCAAACCGATTTTCCAACAGTTAGAATAGAATGCACAGAATTTGGCAGGGATATGTGAGTTTGCAAAACTGCAGAACAAAGGCATGAAGGAAGTACAAGAGCAGGAAGCCAAAAATAGAGTTGACTCTGATACCATGTCAAGCCAGGAGGTAACTCCTCAAATCAGCTATGTTTATTCATTAAGATTACTCCTTGTTATATATATGAGGGAGTGACTCTTGGGTTTCACCTCCCGATGACTCTTCATTTTCCATTTTTTACTATTTACATTATTTACAAGTGTTCACCCAATCCCCATGATTAGGTGTCAACAAAAACCATTATTGTACTGGTGGAAAAATGATATATCTACTGTTTCATAAGAACAAATAAGCCACAATTGTTTGAAAGAAATTCAAAATAAAACTAAAGCTATTATTTTATTTTATTAACTATAAAAATTGGGCTTTGTATTAAAAAGGGTTGTGACCTAACCAGACAACACTGTAATACAAAAGGGGGAATCATGGCCAAAGGAAGGAGATGCCTAGTTCCAAAAGGTTAGGTATTTAATGAACTCTTAAAAGTTATTTTTGCCTAAAATTTCTTTCATAACCTAGAATATGAATAAATGCAAAAAAATTAGAACATAAAAGAATGCAAAAACAACACATGTCTAGAATAGGTTTTGATGTTGATTTATGGTCATCATTAGCTTTTGAGATGGATTGTTTTTGTCTAATTCTCCTTCGAGCCTCAAATTGGTGTTATTATTATCTTGGAGCTCCTTCTTACCTTGATTTGGATTTACAAAGAAGGATTTTGAAATCTTTTGCTTTGCTTTTTTCCCACCACCTATGTTGCTTCTTTCTCCTCAACCTAATCAACCCAACTTACATAGGGTTGAGGGATGCATTAAGGTTTAGCCTATTCAAGAGGAGAATCCAACATCTTCATTGACAACAAAAAATGTAAAGGGGTTTCTTGCAGATAACTAACTTCTCCAATGGGAACTCCCTTAATAGATTCTTTGATTAGGTTGTGGATCCAAGTTGATCAAAAGGGGAATTCTTGCTGATTGGTTGGGGTTCTTCCTTTACACCATCTCCCCATGTAGTTTTTTGTTGGGAAATGTTAAACACACATGGGAGCAAGAACAATATGAATGATAAATCATGAGAGTACAATTTTTATTAACAAGAGATATACATTTATAGTACATTATGTGACCGTTGGGTTTCACATCCCAAGGTCTCTTGGACTCCTTTTGTCCATTTGGTTTCCACACTAACTCATTAAGGATTAGGTGTCCAACATTCCCTCCCTTTATCCGAAGGGTTATGTATGAGTCCAAGAAGGGAGCTGTAATACAAAATGTGCAAAAATGCATGGCAGCACTAGGCTGAATGTGCTCTCTGAAATGTTGGTATAAAGGGCGGTGGTTTAAGGATGACCACCAACACTAGAACGCTTAGTGTAGTTCTCGGAACTCTTCCAAAACTGGCAAGAAGTTGAAGTCTTCTGCTAGAGGAAGTGCTCCTATTGTTTTGAAGAGGGAAACCTTCAACCATGAAAGGGAGGTCTCACCCTGCATAAAAGGGAGCACTTCAACCTGAAAAGGGAAGTCTCAACCTGTGATGGTTTAAGGATGACCAACAACTTTGGAATGCTTAATGCAATTCCTGGAACTTTTCCAAAACTGGCAAGAAGCTGAAGTCTTCTGCCAGAGGAAGTGTTCTCAATTTTGTTCCTGGAATTCTTCCGAAACTGGCAAGAAGTTGAAGTCTTCTGCTAGAGGAAGTGTCCCAGATTGCCAAATGAAGGCATGTTGACGGGCATCTTTGTCTCTGGCTACAACTCTGAAACTGTTGTGAGAGGTTGTGGCTCAGGCTCGCTTGATGTGACTCTGAAGCTTGTAGATGACCATCATTTCCCCCCCTGTCACATACAAGGTGAGATGATGGAGAAAACTCAACTGCAAGACTGTCCAATACTCTAGAACAAGTTCTGACATGTGTTTGGAATATCTTCTTGGCTGTTGATGCCCATTGCCAAGAAGCAATCCATCCAAGATGAATCTTTGTTCTTGCAAGACATTTGTTTTTGAAGCATCTGTGTGAAGAATGACTGATTTTATGACAGTGCTTACATGGATGAAGATCAAAACAATGATCTTTCAAATGGCCAACTCGGTCACAGTGTTGGCATTTCACAATCTGTTGTTGTTGTTG
>APFE030197122.1:23121-40815 GCA_000404065.3 Pinus taeda | reverse complement strand
TGAACTGTCATGAGGAGCAGGTGAACTGTCATGAATAAATCCAGCACTCTGAAACTGAATGGGCTTTGAGTAGTCTGGAATATGAAAGGACAAGTCCTTGTCATATCCAAGACCCGTTCTGTGCTTGTTGTGGACAAGCTGTTCCCAAGGTCTGATGATGGGCTTGGGAAGTGCAAGCTGAACCTTTGCATCTGCATGTAACCTTGCTGCTTTATCTGAATGAATTGTAACATTATTGACTTGCTTCTGATGGGTTGCAGTCTCAATGTTCTGAATAGAAACATGTCCAGAATGATGATTCCTCTGTTTTAATTCTTCTTGCTGAAGCTGAGATTCGAGTTGTAAAAAGTCAATCTTTTCATGTACATCTTGTAAACAACTATGAATATCGGTGAGAAAATCCTTGCTGATTTTGACTGTATTATCCATAATAGAGAGTATTAGATTGTCCACTAACTCTAATATTGCACCAATTGGAGCCATTTTTAACCTCAAAAAATAGTAAAATAATGAGGAAAAGATGGACACAAATTGCTCTTTTATATAAACTTATGGCAACAACTTCAAATCAATCAGCTTGCAATAGATTCAACACACAAAGAATGGTGATGTTCGGAAAACAGACTCCTCATTAAAAAATGAATTTTCTCCAATTCACCTGAGAATTTAACTCCCAACAAAGCTACAAGCAATTTAGGCCTCAAAAAGATATTTTCCTGTACCAGCCTTGAATCCAAGGGAACTTGTCCTGGCAACAACTCCAATCTAGTTCAATAACAATCTCTGATATGAACAACCTTTAAGAAAATACACCAATTCGATCTACAAAGGATAAACTTGGCTTGAAACAATTTCCACTGAACTCCTAAATAATGCCAAATTGCTGCAAATTTAAAGAATATAAATAGTTCTCGACTCAGAAACTTATGAAGGCCACTATATGTTAATTGGTTGGAATTTAAATGGAAAACATCAAAAGCTTCAAATGGAAAACATCAAAAGCTCTGATACCATGTTACATAACCATTACATGATAGGTCGCGGGAGTCCAAGAGTTTTTAAACGGATGCTATGATCTAGAATGCTCCGATACCACTCAACAATTCAAATGCTGCGTTAAAATGGGACAGCATTAACAATGGGACAACGTTACCATTTAATACCATTCAATAAAATGTTGATACCATTCGCATTTACCGTATTCAATACTATTCAATACCACAATGTTAATACGCATTCAGGCCAGGAGCTGTCTCCTACACAGAGATACCATTCACATCTCTACAAAATTGACTAAAACCAACAATGAAGCAAAAAAAATATAAAGAGTGCTGTAATTCTGTACCGGCCTAAGTTGTCACTCTCAATTCAATACAATTCAAATGATTTTAAATGACTTTTAAAAAGACCGCAGAGCGCTGTATAGTTCAACCCATATACCAAAGCGGTGTATACCAAAATAAAACCGCAGAGCCCCTTCAACGCATTCAACGCATTCAAATGGAAACCATTCAACAATTCAAACGCATTGTTAATATTCAAAACCGCATACCAGGAGTTGGAAAACTTCAGACCTTCATCGATGGTGGCGTATCTACCACTCAACATTCAACGCAGATTCAATGATCTTTGCTTTACTTTGATTCTGAAATGTCAGACCTCAGCGCTAAAACAGGAAATGACAGCGCTATAAAAATTGACAGTATGGACAGATGTGCAACGCTGGCAGAGGCAGGTTATCTCAGGACAGAGGGGAATAAGGCAGAGGTGTTTCTATACGGAGAGCAGACACCAGCAACACTATAATCAGGTTGCAGCTAAAATTGAGCTGAAGAAATATTCATGAGAAAATATTCATGAATTTCATGGCATAAATAAATTGCACAGAAAGGCCATAAAACAAATGGCTCAAATTAATTAAGCAGGGCAGGAATACGCCTGCTCTGATACCATGTTAAACACACATGGGAGCAAGAACAATATGAATGATAAATCATGAGAGTACAATTTTTATTAACAAGAGATATACATTTATAGTACATTATGTGACCTTTGGATTTCACATCCCAAGGTTTCTTGGACTCCTTTTGTCCATTCGGTTTCCACACTAACCCATTGAGGATTAGGTGTCCAACAAGAAAGTTTATTTTTGTCAAGGGGTTCATTGTGCTTCTCCTCTTATAGGTCATGTGCAAGTTTGTGTTTTGAGCAAGAGGAGAATGTGTGCCCAATTGTAAAGCAATATTGCAATGGAAGTGATATTCTTGTATTCTAGCTTCTACTTCCAAACATATTCTCTTGTATCCAACTAGATCTTTTTAGGGAGGCATTTTGAGATATCCATTTTAACAAATATCCTTGCAAAAGTCAAGCATTTCCTTTTTGTTGTTTCATAGTTGCAATATTGAAAATTTTCAATGCCATTTCTAGCCTTAGCCTAGAGGGTCTAATGAGGCCCTAATTATAGGGAAAGATTAGGGAGTCTTAGCCACAAAGTAGTCGAGGATAGATAGTTCACAAAGGGGTTAAAGGTTGGTAACTAAGGTTTCATGCAAAGGAAAGCAAAATTTAGAAATAGGGGTCGGGGAGGAGATTAGAGTCTCTATCAATTGATGTATTCTACATGAAGAAACCTTGAGCGCATGGATAGATATATACCTCCTTTGAAAAAAGGGGCTTCCAACTTCAAGAGGCCTTAGATATGCAGATTTCCAATTTGGGCTTATTACCCACCAAAAGTGGGTAACCCATTGGAGAAATTTTCTCCTCATTTGACAACCAGCCAACTAGCAACCCTATGATGGTTTTCAAACAACATTATGCCAAAGTCCTTCACCTATTGCTCCATTCAGTGCTCTCTTCCATATATACCTCCTTTCAAAAAAGGGGCTTCCAACTTCAAGAGACCTTAGACGTGCAAATTTTCCAATTTGGGTCTATTACCCACCAAAAGTGGGTAACCCATAGGAGAATTTTTCTTCTCATTTGACGACCAGCCAACCATCAACCCTATGATGTTCTTCAAGCAACATTATGCCAAAGTTCTCTACCTATTGCTCCAGTCAGTGCTCTCTCCCATCTAGCATTCTTCTTGAAGAAGGTGGGTCATCTATCAACAAATACTCTAACCATTCTAGCAATCATTTAATGTTATGGGATATTAATATGAATCATAGAGCAAACTAGATGATTTACCGCTCGTGATTGCATCCTTGTAAGTTGTTCCCAAGCTTCACTTGGGAGGTTAGTCTTTGATTCTAGTCCAACCTTTGAGGCTTTATGCTTTAGGAAGAGTAGTATTGGGGATGCACTGATTGATACATCGTGTCCAAGGCAATCCATACTTACCACTTTCCACCTTTCCTGATTATTCATCTCCAATCTTGAGGTTGACTGTAATTGATCATTGGGATGGGCACCTTATACCCACATCCTTGAGTCAGGGTTTCTATATTATGTGAATTGGGGTTGCTATGTGTGCCATGTTAAAATTGCTTTTCTTGAAATCTTGATTCTTCAATGTAGGTAAAATTGCTTTCCTTGATTCCTTGAAGAAAACTTTGATATATGCATCTCTTGAATTCAAAATCTCCCATTTAAGGAAGTTGCTAGGGTTTCTACGTAGGGATAAGCTTTCTTTCATCCTCTTACATTAAGGCCTTCTTCATATATTTTGCCCTCAAAGATTTTATTGCCCAATTAGATCAAGGCACCAATCTAGTAGGTGTTGGTCAAACCCCTCTTATTATCTATTTTCTATGTCTTGCCTCTAATTTCTAGGTATCTAAGGTTTGGGTTATGGTTAAGGTTAGGGTTTTCTTGAAACCATATTCAATAGCAATTTTATGTTGATAACTTGATGTGTTATTGCCCTCTTGATAGAATTTGCATTTAATAACTTCAATAAAGCAAAATCTAGCATCAATTGGATGGTAAAAAACTATAATTAGGGTTGCTGTCATCTCTTTATTGCACTTTTGTGCATGTTTCATCCAGAGAACCTACTTGCCTACCCTAAAACTTACTTACCTAATGGAGAGCTTGATTGCTTTATTGATCTGTGTTTAAAAGGATATTTCTTCTAGCTATTTCTTTTAGTTGTTATATGACATTGCATGCCATATTATTGAATATCTCTCAAACCCTAACTTTCAACAACTCACTAATATATCTAAAGGGTCTTAGGGAAGTTTACTTGGATTTTGGTAAAACTTATGTTAGCCTTTCTAGTCTCCCGCCAATACCTTCACTCAAATCATTATATCCGTAGGTGATCTTTATAGGGAAGCCTCCCTTGTTGGATTTAATTCAACACTAAATAGTTGGAGAGAAGTGACTAAGGTGATAGTGGTGGCCTATCTCTTGTTGTCATGAGACCTAGATTGCCTAGTGGGGCTTTGTAGTAACAAGGCCACAGACAAGCAAAATGGCAAATGGGTCCATGCTTCTTGTAGAAATTAGGTTGGTGTTTCACTAACTAGGAATGGAAGTATGCTTATATCCATTGTAACATAGTCGGGTATTGGGTAGAGCCACCAATGAGCCCAAGTTCATTGAGAGACCCCAGATGTGCAAACCTATCAAATTTGGGCCACGAGGGAACAAATTGGCAAATGTGTCCATGCTTCTCATAGAAATTAGGTTGGCGCTTCATTGACTTAAACATGGTGATGGTGGGAATGGAAGTAGGCTTATCGTTATCCATTGTAATGTAGTCGAGAAGTTGTTGGGAAAAGCTAACAATGAGCCCAATTTTCATAGCCTCATGCAAAGAAGAACATGCAATATATGCATTACCAAAAGGAGTTGTGCCAACTAAAGGAGAAAGCTTGTGTGAAGATGGAACCACACTAGTTCCTAGAGAGGGACTTGCTACCTTGATGACCAAACCAAGCTGGAGAGAAGAATCTCTAGGAGGTTGGGAGGAAGGAGTTATCGTCGTCACTGTCATAGGAATAGGAGTTGGGTGCGATGGGGACTTCACCACAGAAGAGAAATGAGCAAATGGATGAAGAGGAGGATCAAAATTTGTAGAGGGGGTTGAGCCACCCTTCAAGATTGAAGAGGAACATCTGTAATTAGCTACGGCTGAACTGTAGTTGCCACACTTTGTGAGCCTACTTGTAGAGCCATTGAAAAAAATTCCTCCTATGACCTCTGTTCCATCCTTACTTCTTGATGTGGTGGTTAAAAAAGATTATGACCATAGTCATAATAGTCAGTGCCCGATCCTATGGATGATGAGATTGGGCTTTGATCCACTTATGTGTGTGCAGGGAGTGCAATGTAAGCCTCACATGTTTGACCACACCAACTCCAAGTGCCCTCATGGCAACCTCAGGGGTTGGACACCCTCATGGGAATTGAACCTTGGTCATTGGTGGATACAACCCTTTTGGACTAAAGCCATCATTATCAACAAAACTAACATTCTAATATTGGTCTATTAGTCGATATTTGCTTTGATTTGTGCCTGGAAGTCCCATTTATGTTAAGTTGCATAGTAAACTGAATCTTAATTTTCCTTTACCATTAAAAAAGACCAAAATAGAACATTATATTTATTAAAAATCAACTGCACCAAAGCTAGCAGCAAAATACATCTAACTGGGTTCATGAGACTTCCTCAAAATAGATTGTCTAGACAGACATCATAGGACTTAAAGGACACTTCTAAACAGGAATTCCAAGTATTTTTGCCAGTAACCTGCCCGACATATTGACCCAAAATACAAATTACTCAGTAAACATTCAAACTAATGACAAAGAGGGACACTGCCGCCTTCCTGCTGCTCGCGAGGCTGAGGAGAGTTTGGTCCTTCAATCTCCATAGGATCGTGCATATGGTGATCAGATTCATCTTCATTTAACCCTGCTTGGACTGAATTCTCTGTTTTTTGGTTGTTGGAGGTAATGGAGAGAGCTCCCACTTGCAGTGAGAGAACCAGACTGTGAAGTCTATTACATTTTGACTCCAAAGAACCAATTCTTTGCTTCTGGAGCAAGAGAAAGTTCATAATGTTGGCATTATGGGTAATGCTGGCCTACTCAAGTTCAGTAAATTTAGATGAAATTGCAAATAATGTGCTGCTGTTGACCTGGTTGATATCTTCTTGCTGGTGAAAAGCTTGTCTTATTTCCCTTGCAATGCTGTTGCCCATAGCTAACCAGTTCTCATCATCAACAGAAGCAAATACCAGAAAGAAGACTGAACAGAAGGGTGGTGCAGGTCTTGAAACCAGACCAATAGACCCCAAACCAGGTGAGAAAGTATGGTCCACAAGCAACAGATGAAAAGAGTGATAATTCAAGCTTATCCCATTCCGACAGTGCTAATAAGAAAAATTAGAAAAACCATGAACAGAGATGCAAAAGGAAAAGAGCATGAGAACCAGGACTCGCATGAACAGAGTTCGGTGACAGAATTGAAGGATGATAGAACCAACAACGAGAACAGAGCACTGCACAACACCATAAACGCCAGGAGAACTCTCAGTGCCAACCATCTCTCACTAGAACCAAACCCAATTGTCTCAGGAACAAGACAAAGAGAGAACCAATGAAGACTGCCACATCGTGAGATCAAAAGCACCACCCAGGGAGCGCTAAAATCACCACCAGAATCCCAACCCAACAGACTCCATTCCAAAAAATCAGAAATTTGCCCCAACAAAGATCTCAAGTTTATGCATTTTCTCACTTTTCAAACAATCATCTCTGTGCACTGAATAGTCACAATTGAACCCTGGCATTCCATATGGAGATAAGGAATGGACCACCCCACACCACCCTTCCCAAGGCACGGGCAGCTGCTGACCATTGAAATTGCATGGATGTGGCATCCATTTAAAACTCACTTACAGAATAATCTAGGGGATAACACAATAGGCAAGGTTCCCATTTTTTGCAAGGGCTCTTGGGCTTAGAGAGGAAGCCATCTTAGCGCACTGGTCAGCAGTCAGCCTCCCCATTTAATTCTCATTTGTTTGTATGTTACTGTGGAAAATGTAGCAAGCAAGGTCTTCTAGCTTGTGCCTTAGCTAGTGAAGACCTCGAGTTGTCCTCATGAGTTAGACTTCAGTGATGGTGAGTTTATTTCCAGTTTACAGGAATAATCATCAAGAGTTCATGCGTTGTGTTGGACAGTTGGAGGTCTAGTTAAGTGGAAGTCTTCATCAGTTTGACTACAGGATCAAGTGGCACTGTGGCAGTTATGAGTTCAGATATAACGAGTTGAGACTTAAGTTATTCAGTGAAAGAAGGACGAGTTATGACTCCGGTGATGATAAGAGAGAGATCCAATTTGACTCAGTTAACTTGTCAATCACAACTCGAATTCTAAATTTATACTTGCTTAATTTAGCATGGATCAAGTCTATAAAAGAAGGACGAAGGCACAAGGGATCACATAATTGTTTTGTGCATGAGGTTGTGAGACATAGCAAGCTCACGAGATTGTGAGAGAGAAAGCCTTGATTGTGGAGCGCAAGAATTGTGTCCTAAAGAATAGGAGTGCAAGTGCGCTAGAATTTAGGGGCATTGATTGTGTGCAGGTGTGTGGAGCTGGGGTCTTAAATAATAGGAGTTCAAGTGTGCATAGAAATAGGAGATTAGTGCAAGGATTAAGGAGGCTCAAGTGTGGAAGGAAGGAGGAGCAAGATCAAGCAAGAGATCAATGAGTTTGCAGAGCAAGTCAAGGAATCAACAAAGGATCAATTGTGTGCATGAACCAAGTTCAAGTTGTGATCAAGGAATGCCAAGATCAATTGTATTACCTGAGATTTGTGTGAGAAGCAGAATGCTTTCTCAAGAGAGACAAATTGCTTTGCAATAGAATCAATTGCTCTAAGATAATCAATAAAATAGCCACATGAAGCAAGCAGATTTTCCCTGTTGGGTTTCTTGAGAAAATAAGTGTGTAAATTTGTGTGATGCATTTTTATCTCTGCATTTTTATTCCACTGGTTATGAATTGTTAAGAGACTTTGTATCTTGGTGAAAGTAAACTAGTCTCAATTTTCAGTTATTCATCTAAATAGTTGCAGAGTTTCATCGAAATTTAACTTGGTATCAGAGCAAAGATCAATATAAATATCAACACCAGATTGACTAGTTAGTGGACAACATAGATCAAGCAAAAGACTTGAGCTAGAGTTTGAAGAACAAAGCAGAGCAATTCCTGGGATAGTAGTATGTCGTTCCTAGGGCTAAGGTCATATCACAGTTTAGAGGGAGCCTCTAATTTCTATGCATGGAAGGAGCGGATATACGTGGTGTTGGAAGATAATGGGGTGCTAGAATTTGTGAAGAATCAAATAGTGCCACCTCAAGATCCCCAACAATTGGCCCAACTTAACAAGAATGACACAAAGGTGAGGAGGATCATTCGTGAGGGTATCAAAGACCATATTATTCCTCATCTCCATGAGAAGAAGACATCATATGAGATGTTTAAAGCCATCTTAGATTTGTATCAGGGTTCCAATGATGCTAGGATGCTTGTTCTCAAGAAGAAGCGAAGAAGTAGCTAGATGAGCAAAGGAGAGCCCATCATCACATATCTTTCATAGTTCACTCAGGTTCGGAATGAGCTTGGTGGTGTGGGTAAGACAGTAGCAAAAAAAGACCTTGTGAGTCTTGTGCTTCTGGGACTCCATAAGTCTTGGTATAGTTTCTAGGATGCAATAAGTAGTAGAGAGAATATTCCCAGTTGGGAAAGGTTATGGCGTGATTGTGTTCAAGAAGAAATCTAGAGAGGAATGAGAGCTAGTAGAGAAGCTCCAACAAAGGATGAGGAGAACTTTGCCCTCACAGACAAAGGTAGCAGTGCGAAGGGCAAGAAGGGCTAAGGAGAGGCTGAGTCCAATAAGAAGGGTGAGAAGAAGAAGGATCTAAGCAAGATCAAGTACTTCCATTGTGATGAGTTCATACACTATGCCACTAAGTGTCCTAATAAAAAAGAGGAGTCTAGTAAGGATCATGTGGTTGGATTAGCGGAGGTAGATGCGTTTTCTTCCCAGTTCGAGAAATATTCCTCATTAACAAACAACATTGTATGGTATATTGATTGAGGAGCATCCTTCCACATGTCCGAGAACAAGAAATATTTCAGCGACCTGAAGGAGGACACACAATTTCAGATTGAGCTAGGAGATGATGGCATATATGCAACTAGAGGAATAGGTACAATCAATTTTCAGAGGGAGTCAGGTAATCCTCTTCATCTCAAAGATGTCCTATATGTTCTAGGCTTGAAGCAAAATCTTGTTTCAGTAGTTGCCCTCGAGGACAAGTGATGCAACTAGAGGAATAGGTACAATCAATTTTCAGAGGGAGTCAGGTAATCCTCTTCATCTCAAAGATGTCCTATATGTTCTAGGCTTGAAGCAAAATCTTGTTTCAGTAGTTGCCCTCGAGGACAAGTGTTATGATTTCATCTTCAGTAGAGGTAAGGCTTACCTCCAACGCTTAGCTTCTGGATGTAAGAAGCAGATAGGTGTGAAGGTGAAGAATCTCTACAAGTTCCAGGTAAAGACATGCACAACCTTGAGTAGCAAGGCATGAAGTGCACAAAGTAGAGACATGAGGGTTGAGGAGAGCAAAGCTTAGAGGGAGTCCTTAGAGCAAGAGCAGGTTAGAGTACCTGAGAAGAAGCTACCCAATATGGAGGCTTAGCCAATATGTCAGTTTGAGTCTTGGCTAGTTGACAGTTGGGCTGACCAGCAGGATCAACATTACACAAAGCGGGGACATTTTTTGGAAGCAGGTACAGTTTTTGGAAGTGTATGCTATATATACATATATATATATTTATATTTTTTGCATTTATATTTAAAAACACATCCAAAATACCAAATTAGCTGTAGAAGGCATGAAAACACGCATATTTTGACATAAATCAAGATAAATATGGCATCCATTGTACATCAATGATTAATTATTCCAGCATCATTCATCTAGAATCTAGATTCCTCTTCTCTTGTCTATCCTTTGCCTCTACTTCAATTCTATAGAGATATTAGTCAACATTGCCTAATTTTGATCAAATAGCTTAATCTAGGCCTTATAATATGTTAGAGAAAGCTTAACATGCCTGATCAATGATTTTGACTTGAGATCAAGGCCATGACAAAGGAGTTCAACAATCAACAACACTAACACTGGGGTACATATAGGGCTTGGTGCTCTTGATTAAATGACAATCACATGCCCTCATACATGATATAATCCAATGAAACGCCATAATCCCATTGATCTTGAAAACTGTTAAGTCTGTTGAATTTTGAATGGGATATGAAACTCTATTTTCTCCATATGAAGTCTGATGAGGTTGGAACTACTCTCAAACATCCTAAGTCATTTCATGGTAATGTTAAAAATTTAAGTAAAAGGATGGAAATGAAAGATAAAGGAGAATGTCACTTTTACTTTAAGAATTGAACATTACCATTAGGGAGCATCTAGGAAGCGTCTAGGGGCACCTTGGGAGTATTTGGAAAGTGTAGTTCCTCACATAACAATTCGAAATTTCCAAAAAAAAAAAAAGGCCTCGTGGAACCGTGTGAACTGTCCACCTTCTCTTGGATCCACTCGCGATCTGCGGTGGATACATGCCCGAACCTCCACAGTTTCACACCTGGTCTTTTTCAGATCCACTGATTAGGTAGCAGGAACTGCAGATTGGGTCCCCACGAATCCAATTTACCAGGAACTGCCAAAAAAAGGCAGAATCGTGGATCCGTACGGGACGCGGTTCTGCCTCCAGATCCTTGGTGGGACGGTTCCTGCAACACTGAGCAAGATGATGAGGAGCAGAGCGCAGGGACAACCACTTTGTCAATGGATCCTAGTACAGAGAGAGTTCGAGCCAAGTGGGCAGAGTTGTTTGGAGGGAATCAAGAGAGAGTTGGACCTCCTAATACCACCTTTAGCGAGAGTAAGCAGCCACAAAGATACACAGGGTACATGGCACTTATGACTGAGGTGATAGAATCGCAGAACATGGTTGGAAAGAACAGGTCTTCAGATCAAATTTTGTAGGAGAAAGCAAGGAAATCTACTAGTTCAGAGGGAGCAGCTCTAGTAGCGGAGAATGTGGTATTATTGGAGACAGATCCAGGTGGACGAGGTTCTTCTAGAAGCACCTTCCTTGCTAAGAGGGAGAATTGAAAATGTAGCGAGCAAGGTCTTCTGGTTTGTGCCTTCGCCAGTGAAGACCTCGAGTTGTCCTCATGAATTAGACTTCAGTGATGGTGAGTTTATTTCCAGTTTACGAGAATAATCATCAAGAGTTCATGCGTAGTGTTGGAGGCCCAATTAAGTGGAAATTTTCATCACTTTGACTACAGGATTGAGTGGCAGTTATGAGTTTAGATAGAACGAGTTGGGACTTCAGTGATTGATTGAAAGGATGAGTTATGACTCTAGTGATGATTGGAGAGAGAACTGGTTCAACTTAGTTAACTTTTCAATCACAACTTGGGTTCTACATTTGTACTTGCCTAATTTAGCATTGGATCAAATCTATAAAAGAAGGACAAAGGCGCAAGGATTACACAATTATTTTGTGCACGAGGTTGTGAGACAAAGCAAGCACACGAGATTGTGAGAGAGAAAGCCTTGATTGTGGAGTGTAGGAATTGTGTCCTAAAGAATAGGAGCACAAGTGCGCTAGAATTTAGGGGCATTGATTGTGCATAGGTGTGTGGAGCTAGGGTCCTAAATAATAGGAGTTGAAGGTGCACATAGAAATAGGGGCCAAGTGCACTACAAAATAGGAGATTTTGTGTGCAAGGAGATAGGACCAAGTGCGCTAAGAGATAGGGCCAAAAGTGCGCTAGAGAATAGGTGATTAGCGCAAGGATTAAGGAGTCTCAAGTGCCCGAGGAAGGAGGAGCAGGATCGAGCAAGAGATCAGTGAGTTTGCAGAGCAAGTCAAGGAATCAGCAGAGGATCATTTGTGTGCAGGAACCAAGATCAATTGTATTAGCTGAGATTTGTGTGAGAAGCAGAACACTTTCTCAAAAGAGACAAATTGCTTTGTAATAGAATCAATTGCTCCAAGACAATCAATAAAATAGCTGCATCAAGCAAGCAAGTTTTCCCTGTTGGATTTCCTGAGAAAATAAATATGTCAATTTGTGTGGTGTTTTTATCTGTGTTTTTATTCCGTTGCTTATGAATTGTTAAGAGACTTTGTATCTTGGTGAAGTAAACTAGTCTCAGTTCTCAGTTATTCATCTAAGTAGTTGCAGAGTTTCATGGAAATTTAACAGTTACCACTGTGATTGAGGATGATCCGCGTCCCCTCTCCCCCTCGCAAGCCCGCACCTGTCATCCCTAATTAAAGCCATTATTATCAACAAAACTGACCTTTTAATATTGGTCTATTAGTTTATATATGCATTGATTTAGGCCTGGGATTCCCCATTTATGCTAACTTGCATGGTAAACTAAATCTTAATTATCTTTTTCCTTGGTTTAATAATAGAATATTGATACCATCGTTTCAGGATTTTCATCATATTTTCTTCCACTTAGTGGCTATTTACTTGATAATTTATCATCAGAAATTTGCCGCTTTCAAGATAGGTTTTGTCTTTGAAGCTTTTTATTTAATGACCTTTTGGATAGTAATTTATTTTTGCCATGCCACTTTTAAATGATTTTCAAAGATTATTATGTATCCCAAACCTATTTGAAGGAATGAAATGTTAAGTGTAGAGTAGTGAGTCAGTGACTAGTCTGCAATTATCTTTCTTTCTGGTACTGTATTGCTCTCATTCTTTCTTTGGCTTCTAGTCTTGACACACCCTTTCTGAGATTGAGAGTTCTCTTTGCACTCAATTCTGAGTAGTGACAAGTCTGGCAATTATCTTTCTTTCTGGTACTATATTGCTCTCATTCTTTCTTTGGCTTCTAGTTCCAGAGCCACTTGACGCACCCTTTCTGAGATTGAGAGTTCTCTTTGCACTCAATTCTTTCTTTGTTCTTAGACCTTAGATCTTAGGCTATACTTTGCCTTTGCTGTTAGAGATATAGGGTGTGCTTTTGTACCCCCACTTTGTAATTTATCTAGTCCCATTGGCCAAACTTTTCTTGTTTGTCATTGTACATTAATAAAATTATATTATGTTATCTTATCTCTACTTCTTGCTCGTGCATTCTTCTTTGGAACTTGTTAATATTAGTTATGAAAAATCTGGCCAAATGACGAGTATTGCTGTGTGGCAGGTACCTGACCCTGGATGAGGCAGATAGGTTGGTAGATTTGGGTTTTGAAGATGACATACGAGAAGTTTTTGATCATTTCAAAGCTCAAAGGCAAACTCTTCTCTTCTCTGCAACTATGCCAAAGAAAATTCAAATTTTTGCAAAAAGTGCTCTGGTGAAACCTGTGACTGTAAACGTAGGGAGGGCTGGTGCAGCAAACTTGGATGTCATACAAGAGGTTGAGTATGTCAAACAAGAAGCAAAGATTATTTATTTATTGGAGTGTTTGCAGAAAACTCCCCCTCCTGTTCTCGTTTTCTGTGAGAACAAGGCAGATGTTGATGATATCCATGAATACCTTCTTTTGAAAGGTGTTGAAGCAGTGGCAATACATGGAGGGAAGGATCAGGAAGAAAGAGAATATGCAATTTCATCTTTCAAGGCTTGCAAAAAGGATGTCTTGGTGGCAACTGATATTGCTTCAAAGGGACTGGATTTTCCTGACATTCAGCATGTTGTTAATTATGATATGCCTGCAGAGATAGAGAACTATGTACACAGAATTGGACGGACTGGAAGGTGTGGAAAAACTGGAATTGCAACCACCTTCATTAACAAGAACCAAAGTGAGACTACACTTCTTGATCTCAAACATCTCTTGAAGGAGGCAAAACAGAGGATACCACCAGTTCTGGCAACGCTTGATGACCCTATGGAGAACGTCGAGGCCATTGTTAATGCCAGTGGAATGAAGGGTTGTGCTTACTGTGGGGGACTTGGACATCGTATTGGAGAGTGTCCAAAACTTGAACATCAAAAGAGTATGGCAATTGCGGGTACAAGACGTGACTATTTTGGTTCAGGTGGATATGGTGGGGAAATTTGATATTTACATCCCATTTTACAATTATCCATTGTACAACTATGGATGCCCCTGCCCTGTGGAATTAGGACTTGGTAAGGCTGAGCTCCCAGGATTTTCTTTGATGATATGTCATCATCCATTGAAGTGGACAAATCTTGGTTTTACTTGGGATGTGACCATTCTTTGTAATTATATATGCACATGATGCACTTATGTGTGGATGACTATAAAGAAGCTTCTATTTAAAAAAAAATTGAGATGATTTATGTAAGTATGTCCAGCATGACACGGGAAAGAAAAGTATGTCCAGCATGATCTTATAGAGGGATTCAATTGTTTGCTGTTTTCTGATGGTGGAACCTTGGCTGATCGAAGCATTAATTTGACTTCATCAATTACATGGTTTTGGTGGCTTGCAGATAAAGTATTGTTTAGCAAATGATACATTCCAGTTTGTTTGATATCTTAGTCTGTTGATCCCACTGTTTTGTCCTTGTTATCGTTCCAAAACCATTTCAATTCCAGAATCGCAACTCTTAGAGAATGCATCTAGAGCTTATTTTATTAGGGAAGTGTAGGTCAATGCAAGTATGTTGTATTCTGATTGGGTGCTTAGGTTCTTATCCCTATGATACCTTTGTACGTCAGTAATCCTATATTTGGTTTATGAGCGTGAGGAAAACTACCGAGTACTTGAAGTTGAAATTGTTCTTTTACTTGCCAACAAACATCTTATCTTTGTGGGAAAAATTAAATCGTAAATCAGAATCCTTTGATATCTTTATCTACATCTATTAACAAATATCATGTTTTTGAAGTGTATTTGTGTTGGCCTGCAAGAGTGCCCACCTTTGTTTTGCATTTTGGACAGGGTTTTGTTTGAGCATAGCCGAAATAGAAGTTTTGAAGAATGAAGGGTCCAGTTATTACTGATATATGGAATTTTAGGGATTGTCAGTGTCAGTTGCATAATCCTTTCGACTAAAAGGAATAATCACGCGGACAGAACTCAATACAGAACATAGTCTGGAGATTTAGAAGTTTGTATTGGGTCTTCACATTTATGCTCAAAGGTAATGCCATGGGTTTCATTACAGAGAAAAATTATAAGTATTCGTGCTCTTTGCAATATGTGTGGATGACATCATTTGAGTGTTTATCACAGTGTCATGGAACTTCTGCATTAATTTGGTGGGAAACACGTGACACATGGATTTTTATGTTGAAATTCAGGATTGTGAGTGCGACTACAACTACTGGAAAATTATCTAGATATCACTGCATTCTAGCTTCTGGCTGAAGGGATCGGCTGATCCATGTTTATAATGTTAACAGGTGAGTTACTCTAGTTTCCATTTTGAACTTTTGAAGTTTTATTGGATATCTAATTAATTATCACGTGTTGTACTTCTGGCTTGGAGATGTGCCTAATTGAACAATTTGTATGGCAGGGAGTTTGATGCGATAGAAACATTGGATGATCATTCAGCATCTATCTTCACTGACAGTTTGCTTTCAATAGTACAAAACTATTGAGCTGCAGTGCTGAAAAGTGAGTATACAGTTATTCTTTTTGTAAAATTACTCTTCAATACAGTTTTTTCAAAATTCCCTCAGCTATGAATTGGTGAATTACATTTGATTATTTCTCTATTTGTTTGAATCAGTGTTGGCGCATATCATGATGTTATCGAATTATCACGATAATATCACCAAAACCATCCTCGCTGATAATATTGCCAGTGTATATTGCAATAATTTGCCTTTTTTTATATTAATGCCATAATTTGGAAATTCTCGCTGTCTCTGTAATTATTACGTTATAATCAAATTCTTGGTCATTTAAATCTCATTTTTTAAAAGTTAGGGGATTGAGCTCTGAGGGTATTGTGACTATTTTTCATCAAACAAACAAGGGGAAATTTGTTGTTTTCATTTCCCATGATTCTCTCATGAGTCACTTAACCTAATAGTTAATGGTAATATTAAATTCTTAAAAGTAAAAGGAAAAGTTTACTTCAATTTTTAACATTATCGTTAAATGTTTCAGATTGTTTGAGAGTGGTTCCAACTTCATTGAATTTCATTCAGAGAAAGTAGAATTTCAGGTCCCATTCAAAATTCAGCAGGCTTAGTTTTCAGGATTTCATGATTGGTAGGATTGCAACATTTCTACTGGATTTTGTGATGTATGAGGGTATGGAACTGACATTTAATCAAGAGCACCAAACCCTCTATTTACCTCGATGTTGGTGGCATTGATCTATGTACCTTGAACTCTTCTGTCATGATCTTAGTAAAAATGTACCCTTCACTCAAGCAAAATCACTGATTAGGCATGTTGAACTTTTTCTATCTTATTTTAATGCTTAGAGGGTGATATTGATGATGAGGATCCCACTGTAGTGAATATGTACATATTTGTTGTGGCATGTTTTTTTTTGTACTTTAGAGGCCATTTAGAGTCTTTTGGTTGATGTATTTTTATCCAAAGATGGATTACATTTGGCACACTTATTTTGCATATTTGTGTATAATGATTTGGATCCATATGGATGCATCTGAATTTTATGTTGTTTTTCAAAATTTGAATATTTTATGTATTTTTTGAATGTGCCAATCTTTTGGTCTGGTTCCGATAACATTGCTGATGAGGTTGTGACCATTTTCCATCAAGCAAAACAAGGGGGAATCTGTTATTTTCATTGTCATGGTTCGTCTCATGATTTTATTTTTATCTTGATGTGATTTTGTATTATCGTGTTACATCTTATGACTTGACAAATATGATATTTCAGTATCCTTATCTGATGTACCACTTAACATCTTGTGCATCTTAAATATCAATCTTATACTCATATTTATGCGGCAATGTGTTTGTTTGATGTTGATATTGCTTTAGAAGTTAAAAAATTGAAAAAAATGATTAATTTTTTTTTTTTTGAAAGTCTTATAATAATTTCTGATATTTTCCTTGATATTGCTAATAATTTAAATTTTGGACTCCCTAATAATTTAAAATTTGGACTCCCGGTGATAAATTGCCAATAACGATAAATTTAACATTGGTTTGAATGTGTTGTTTTCTGCAGATTTGATGTTTTCTGTAAATTTGAAACACCAGATTCTGATTGCAAGAGTACATGCTATCATCAAGAAGTTAACATCTTACACAGATTCTACTAATAAGTTTGCTGTCACTGTGGACAGTTTCTTTCTGATAGTTTTCTGATTGAGTGGTTTTATGCAATGTTTTAAGACTCCGACTCCGACTCCGACTCGGCCGAGCAATGACTCCAACTCCGACTCCGAAACGGTAATGACTCGGCCGGCTCGTTTTCAATGACTTGGTCGTTGTAAAAAATACATTAAATATTTAGTTTTTTTGATAAAAAAACATAATTTTGAAGATTTTAAACATAATTTTAAAGATTTTCATTCATGTTTCCAAACACACAACATTATAATATAGATGGAAGACAACATATGATCAAAGTAGGCTCATGAACCAATCCATTATATCAAAATGGTACCCAATGGCAATACATAGTCACCTGTCATACATGATCAAAGACTCAAAACAAAAAACACATAACCAAGGAGGCTAGAAATGGCCT
>APFE030197122.1:10255-21495 GCA_000404065.3 Pinus taeda | reverse complement strand
CTTAATTTCTACCCTTTTTAGGAATAAAAAAATCTGTTAAGCTTCAGTACTGGTAAACGAGGCCTTGTAGTGTAGATCAATTGGCAATAGGGTGCACTGTTTGTGATATCACTGGTTCAAACCCCCAACTAACTTTGTGTGCCACACAAGGGGGTGTGTCGTTATGCCTTGATGTTTAGTGTTAGTGTTTAGAATTGATCCTGTGTCATGCAAATATGAACCGACCTAATTGCTGATTCCACCAGTTCAAAAGAAAGTTATAAAATCTTGATCAACCAAGATGCGGATGTCGGTGAGCTAATTAAGGTACTGGTTCATTCTTATTTCTTGTTGATTAATCCAATCTATTTTCTTACTTCACCAATGGTAAAGCGTGTTGCTCTCCTCTGTTTTTGCATTAATTATAAGTTCAACTGGATCGAAGTAGAAGCCATCTAGTCTGTCCTCATGTAGTCAGATGCATGTGTATTTGTGATTTTACAAGTGGGGAAACTTGTAGCCAGTAGCCCATGGCTCACTGGAGCAACAACTTTTCTGAGTGCAAAAGTTTGATCTCTGTAAGTTTGCTTCACGAGAGTATTGTATACTAGTTTCCTTCATTTGGTCCTTGTGTTAGTTTGTCCATATTGATTGAATGTTTCAAAGCAATATACTCTCTACCTTTTCTGTTTATATTACGAGTCATGTGAATTGTTGGACACCTATAGACAAAAGGAGTCCAAGAGACCTTGGGATGTGGAACCCAACGGTCACAATATGTGCTATAAATGTATATCACCTGTTAATAAAAATTGATTCTCATATTTTATCCTTCAAATTATGTTGCTCATGTGTGTTTAACATGGTATCAGAGCGGACGATTACTGGTCTTGCTCCAATTTGAGCCACTTGTTTTGTGGTCTTTATATACATGTCAGTTATACCTTTCTCCTAGTCAGAGTTGATCACAATTGCCAACAACCTTCTTGACAACATTAATTAATGCCCTATCTGCTTGTCAGAATTGAGTGTTTTATTCCTCATTCTGCGCCATATTCCTTCTTGTGCTCTATGGGCTCTTTGCCATAACCGTTGTCTGCCATGTCTACTCCATATATTCTTTGGTTCGACCTGCCGGATATGAACCAGAGATTCAATATTGTTCAAGCTAAACTCAAACTTCTGTAAAATGCGATTCAAATGCTCCACTGCTAACATTGAAGCCATCTTATAATCCTGACTGCGTGATAGTTCTACCATCAGCTTTCCGATTTGATTTTCCACATCCATTTGCTTTAACACTGCTCTGGGACTACAAAATCATGTTCAGACTATTTGTAGAAAATCATCTCAACCGACTGAGCTGTGTCAGATCCGTTTATTTTTGAAGCAATCCTGCCCTTCTTTTACCACTAAAGGGATTCGAACCATCCTTCCTTATTTCCGGCCATTTCCAGCTAAATCTGACTGTGAATTGGTGGAAGAACTCGATCTTGTGTGAAATGCTCTGAAGTCGAGCTCAGAAATGCCCGTTTTGGTCTAAAGATGCATCAGGGGCCCTGAAAGTGCCAATGTGGTTTCGTCTCACTTGAAGGACCTCAGTCTTGCAGTCGTCGACGTCTTTTGAACACTAGAGGAAGGAGTACACTGCTCTTTTTGATCGTCGGGATTTTCCTGCTTGTATTTGCCAAAGGTGAGATTGTCTCCGTTGGGATCTTCACCGAATTTATGAATAAATTGCTGTTTGGTCATGTTAATTTCTGTTTAGGCAACATCGTAACTGCGGTCCTTGAGCATTTGCATTAAAGTGATACGAATTCTGTAGAGTTTTTTATGCTTTAGAGCGTTGTCCCATATTTATTTAACGCTGCCATTGAATTTAAATATTTAACGCCTACCATATTACATTGAATGGTGGCTCATCTTTAACGCCAACCATATTATATTGAATGTTGGCTTATCTTTAAGCGCTGCTCCCATTTACGCAAGTCCACCCATTTACCCATATATTGATACATCGGAAGATTCGCATGAAGTGTCATCTCTATTTTCTCCACACATCAATGGACCCTTTTCATCATCCTTGATTTTACAGGCTTTTCTAGTTACCACTCTGATCTACCAAATTAAACCCTGTAGACATCGATTCACAAAGACGAAAATCCGGTGTAAAATTTAGAATGGAACCTCCTGTGGATTCTACCTCCAAGGTAAGAAGCTTGATTTGAGAACCCTTCAATCCCCTTGACAAAGAAGAATGTGCATTGGGTATGACATGGTGGTGAGCAGCAGCATCAGGAGCATCAGCTCTAGCTGTCGCAAGGCCATCAACCATCATCATATGCCTATAATGTGAAGTTGAGTGCTTGTTCTTCCAGCACCCTGCACCTATAAGAACATTTCTCATTGTTCTTCCAACAGTCCAATATCTCTGGCAATTTTTACAGAAATGCCTAGGCTGGTTCACATTGTAATTATTGTAATAGCAGAATTTGGTATCAAAGCGCTGTCCATTGAATGATTGTTACAGTGGAGGTTTCAGAAGATCTATATACCTGTTACAGTGCCTAACAAAATGAAGCCAACCTTGGTTGAGGCCAACTTTACTATTTAAGCAACAGTAAAAAAAATTAGATTCATGACAATGACAATATAGAGAAGAATATTGTATGGAAGTTGGTCAAATCAAATGCTCTTAAAACTAACAAGGTATGTTTTGTAGTAATTTTTGTTTTTGAAGATTTAATTCCCTTCTCCTTCAATAAGACAAGAGGATTGAGGACAGATTGGTGAAGGTTTTGTTTGGTGGCTATAATAATCTTGTGTATTGATGCCATGGAAAGGCAAGGGTTTCTCAAGAACAGAAATGCCATATATATATTGATGATGTCTAGTTACAGTAATTAAGGAATAATCAGGTTGTATTGGTACAGTAAGCAAGGTTTCACAGTTGGATTTCCTTGTCACTGTGTTCACATTAAGCAAGGTTTCAAGGTTTCACAATTGCATTTCCTTGTCACGGTGTTCTTGTAGTAGTACACTATAACTCTGTAGCTGGAACAATCACTTCACCTTTGATACAGTGTTTTAGCATTAAAGTGTAGTGATATCAAATACTCATAAATTGTGCTTATCATTATCAAATACACAATTTCAGTGATATCATCATAGCATCAAATTTAAGGTCTTCAACAGTGACATAGCTTCATCATCTTATTTTTAATATGGATTGTAATTGGTGCTCGCTGGTTGCACATTTATAAAGGATATTGCTAGTAGGTATTACTTTTCTGAATTGAGTAGTAGTTGTGATTAGTTTTTAAGGTGTAAATCTGACATCGAAGAAAAAATGGCCAAAATCAGTGAAGTGTTAGAGTTCCTCAAAACTCTAATATTGTCTACTAATCATGATACATTAAAAGTCAGCAAAGTTTTTCTCACAGATATTCAGGTCTCTCTACAAAATGCACAAGAGAAAATTGATTTTTTGCAGCTCAAATCTCAGCTACAGCAAGAAGAACTAAAACAGAGGAGTCATTCTGAACATGTTTCTGTTCAGAACATTGAGATTGCAACCCATCAGAAGCAAAGTCAATAATGTTACAGTTGGTTCAGATTTAGTACCTAATAAAGCAACAGTTGTACATGCAAATGCAGAAACTCAGTCTGCACTTCCCAAGCCATCATCAAATCTTGGAAACAACTTGTCCACAACAAGCACAGAACTGGTCTTGGATATGACAAGGACGTGTCCTTTCATGTTCCAGACTAAAAGCCCATTCAGTGTCAGAGTGCTAGATTCATTAATGACAATTCACCTCTAGCTGTTCCGGATCCTCCCACTCTTCCACAGCAACAACAACAGATTGTGAAATGCCCACACTGTGACCAAGTTGACCATCTAAAAGATAACTGTTTTGATCTTCATCCATGTAAGCATTATCATCAAACCACCTATTCTTCACACAGATGCTTCAGAAACAAACGTCGTGCAAGAACAAAGATTAATCTTGGATAGATTGCTTCTTGGCAATGGGCATCAACAACCAAGAAGATGTTTCAGTCACATGTCATAACTTGTTCTAGAGTATTGAACAGTTTTACAGTTGAGTTTTTTCCATCATCTCACCTTGTATTTGACAAGGGTTCAAAGCCATATCAAGCGAGCCTGAGCCACAACTTGCCACACCAGTTTCAGAGTTGTAGCCAGAGACAAAGATGCCCCTGAGTATTTTTGCACATTTTGTATTACAACTTTTTTCTTGGACTCATATATAACCCTTCGGATTAAGGGGGGGAATGTTGGACACCTAATCCTCAATGAGTTAGTGTGGAAGCCGAATAGACAAAAGGAGTCGAAGAGACTTTGGGATGTAGAACCCAACAGTCACAATATGTACTACAAATGTATATCACTTGTTAATAAAAATTGATTCTCATGTTTTTATCCTTCAGATTATGTTGCTGCCCATGTGTGTTTAACATGAATGGCTGCCAGGGTACTGGGCTTTTCAAAGTATATGCTGTTGTGTACATAACCACAATATTTTTGTTGATGAAGCATTAAACTCTGTACATGAGTGATTTTATATATATCATCATATTTAATATTTCTAAAAGGCCACTTTTATATGATAAAGGCTTAATCACTTTTAAAAGTGACTTGATAAGAAAAGGGGTTTTTTCCCTTCCCCTCCCACTTGTTGCTGTTTTTTTTTGTCTTTTAAAATTAAACAGATTTGCAACCATTGGGTGTGCAGGTACGTCCATTGTTCTATTTTTTTGTTTGTTTGTAAATTTTGCACTGGATATCTATTAATAGCAAAAATTTACAGTTTTACAAAATTTCCGTTCCAGATTTATCTCCTTTTGTTCTTTTGTCTTTTAAATCAAACAGATTTGCAACCATTGGTTGTGCAGGTGCGTCCATTGTTTTATCCTTTTTGTTTGTTTGTAAATTTTGCACTGGATATCTATTAATAGCAAAAATTTACAGTTTTACAAAATTTCCATTTCAGATTTATTTCCTTTGGGAGCTTTTGGCACTTCTATGGATTTACCTTCATTGTTTTATTACCTTTTACTTTTGTTGTGTTAGACTTGGTTTTATGTTCTGTTTTATCGTTAATGGTAGTAGTGGTTCCATTCTGGATATAAGAAAACTAATTGGTATCAGAGTTTCAGTGGATTTTTGCTTTTGCTGTGCAATTTCAAAAAAGCATATGCAGAGGGATACTTCCCGTATGTGATTACGACTCCACCGGATGAAAGCTTTAGGAAGTTTGCAAAAGCAATGTAGTTGATTTAGCTATACCGTAGAGGAAGGGACTTTGGACACGGAAATCACTGTGATATTAATTGGAAATGAGATGCTGCTCTATATTCAACCGAATTTCACGGACGATTTTGAACGAATTTATTCCCAATTCAATCAAATTTGGTTTTTAGATTTATTTATTTGGGGACGGTTGAACCATACCCTAAATGTTTGTTTTTTTTGCGTGATGGCTTGTTGCCCCTAATGACGTTCTTAGCTCTTTTGAAGCCTTCTTCCCCTGCTGTTTTCAAGATACTGGAACGTGGAAATGTAGAGTATGAGGGTGTTGGCGAAGTGAATGATGAGCAACGCCATAGCCACGAGCCACTTGTCGTAACCATGAATCGATCGGTTGCTAGAGATCATGCCCACGAGCCGCTGATTGGCAGACAAAATTGGAAGACGATGTCGGGTGAGCCAACCCCTTTGAATGGTTGAGACCTTACAAAACACTGGGACAGGGGTCGCCATGAAGCCTTCCTGGACTTGACCAAACGCACCAACGTTTGAGCAACCACCCTGAGAAAGCCATAGAGTTTGAACGAACCACGATCCCGAATTGCAGGCTAAGGGGAATTGCAGAACCCTACTATAATCACCCTGGATATTGGTTTGTTGCTCCAAATCTAGAATGAGAATTGAATCGCCGTCGCAGAGCCTCAGAGTGCCCAGAGAAAGTCTGCTGGGCCGCCCAGATCCCACGAGCAATGTAAGGCTAATCCCCATCGTCTTGACGTCTGAGAGAACAAAATGCCAAATATTGGCAGGGTACCTGGTTGCCATGACACAACGAAGAGAAACGACATCGAAAATTGCATCCACATATACCCTAATTTGAACTCTAGGATCAATCTGGTGAGCAAAAGCCATTAGGATTACACTTGATATGCTCTCCTCACACGCAGGGTAATTACACTCCCACATAGGAGCCAGAGGACAGATAACCTTACCATAATCGAACTGCATCATGACTGCATGGTGAATGTTCTAGTTTGTCGAGCCGAAGAAGATCCCCAACATGCCAGAATTAATACAACCATACTTGTCGTTCGTGGTTGTCCCCTGGCCTCCCAGCTAGCGAGCCAAGGCCTTTCACACAAATCACCTTGTTTAACCATTAGTTGCATCCGCCATGGGGAAGTGTGCACCATCTTAGGGAATTATTTGGAAGATTTAATGTTTTTTACTATGTGGAATTGGAAAATTTAATTTTAAAAACGGTTTAATAGAAGTGCAATTATTGAAGATATTTCTTTTCTCGTGGGTATAAAATATTGTTATTTACTGTTTTTGCATATTTATTATTATTTAAAAATCAAAACATTTTATTTTATTTTTATTTTATTTAACTTTTAAGCTGAGAATTATATTTATGCATATTTGTTCTGATAATATCTTAATATTCGTAATAATTAAAAAGTTTAATGAGTCAGTTCAATTGGGATTGTCAATATTGTTGGACATTTGGCATGTGCTATATCGACAAGTGTGTTTGATTTGAATTTTTATGGGTGAGCTACATTATTTTGTCATGATGGGTTTATTAGAGATGCACATTCTTTTGTCATGATGGGTTTATTAGAGATGCACATTCAATAATGTCATCATGATGGGTTTATTAGAGATGCATTCAATGATGGGTTTATTAGAGATGCATTCAATAATGTCATGATGGGTTTATTAGAGATGCACATTCATAAATATAGGGAAGCACATATTTGGTTTCATTGATATTTTTTTAGAAAAATATTGTTATAATTAAATCCACGGAAAATTACAAAATTTTGAAACCCTAAATTGTAATGTGGCAATTTTTTTTAGTGCAAGTGCTTAAATTTATTAAAATTTTTCATTTTATTATGTTTGAGGAACAATTGTAAAATTCCATAATTAGGATGAAACATGTTAAAATGGAAAAAAGATCCTAGTAAAGTTAATGGAGGATTTTTTCTTAGCATTAAGCTCCTAAAATTGTAGATGAAACCTAAAATGGATGAGGATAAAGATTTCCAAGTTATATACCTGTTGAGCTAGTCTTTCACTTTTGTTTTGTGCCGTACATGTAGTTGCTCTAATTCAAATATTTTAATATAAATGTAAATGTTATATAATTGGATAAAAAATGTATTTTTTAGTCTTCCACACTCCTATAATCATAAGGTTGTGAAGCTTGTGGTTGCAACATTTTTAGAGAATTATGGAGAAAATTGAAGAAATTTAGAAGCGTTTTATATTTATAACCTTAAAATTTTAAAATATAATGTTTATTTCTCTTAGAGAATCTGTTTTCCTCCCATTGAAAATATGATAAGACTATATGTTTAATATATACATCCAAGACAACTAACATGAAAAACAAGAGTCTTTCTAAGATCACTTCAATTTCATTGAAAGTCACCTATTACTTGAGAGAAATGCTATAAAGATGTTAAGTTTTTTTTAAATCATTATAGAAAAGAAGACATTGTAAATTTTCATATCATTAAAAGTACTATCATATTTAAATTTAAGGAAAAATGGTGGTGTATTAAAGAAATTAAGTGAAAGAGAATTAAGATATTATAAAAAGGTCATAAATGTCAATTTAATTTTAATTTTTATTTAATTTTATTTATTTATTTTTAATTTAGAGGAAAAAAAGGATTTTGCTAAAATACAAGCAAAACTCACAAGTTCAACAATAGAAGAACTAAATAAGAAAAAGGTATTATGTGATTAAAACAATTTTAAGATGCACAAATTTTAGGTGTATCCAACTTAGTAATGAGCTTTTTTTTGAAAGGGCAATTTAATTTTGTAAACAATAAAAAGAGGGAAGTCCAAGTAACAATCACTAAGAAAATGGAGAATGAAAAGCATTCCTTTTAGAATGTTCTATGTTTTCTCATATTAAACCTCAATTTTAAAATTTTTATATTACAATTTTTCTTTTTGCATTTTAACTCGTCCAAAATATACAAATTAAGTAAAACTTCTCTATAATTTTTTTAAGCATAAAAATAACATTATCAAAAAAACTATAATTTCAATGTTTAACTATGAATGAGTATGAATTGTTCGTAAACTTGTGGCTTTGAGTTCCCCTTTGAATTGATTTGACTGCACCGTTGGTTGTCGTAGGCTTGACCCTACTAGTTTGGTCGACACATTTCTCGTTGCCTTTTCCTCTCCTTGCTTTCACCCCACACCCCCTTCTTAGCCCCTTGCTACTCTTTTGCGAGGCTCCTCTCCCTCGCCCCTAGCCTGCTAGGCACTACTTGTGTTGGGTATTCAACCATCACCAATCCGACCTCCCCTTCCTTGCGTGATAAGGAAATCATGGCCTTTAACTTAGTGGTCATGAAAGGGTCAAATTTTTAGAAGGTTTCGTTTTCCTAGTTGATCAAAAAGATCAATGAAATCCCTAAATTTGATTTACAAGCCTGATCTTGTGCTCTCTAGTTCGCTAAACGGCGTTTGGTGCATCAATTCATGGGTTTGTGGCCCTCAAGAACTGTGCATCATTGGGTTTTGAATAAATAGAAGCCCTTGATCAAGGGAGAAGTTACTTTGTCCTTTTGTTGCAAGGGCTTATTCACCTTCTTCCAGAGACGGTCAGATCAAGATAATCGCTTTCGAAGTGGTCCATATTTTATGGGCGCACAAGGGCTTTACTTGGATCGATGGAGCCCTACTTTTAATCTAGATTGTGATGTGCCCTCCTTGATGCTAGTTTCAGTGAAGTTACCCTTCCTCCCTCTTCATCGCTGGAATGATGCAACCTTTAGAAAGACCAGTCATGCACTGGGAAGATATGTTGACTGTGTTGAGCCACGAGATGACCTTTTTCGATGTGCTAAAATCTACGTAAAAGTGGATCTAGAGAAGGGTTTGTCTTCCGTTATCAATCTAAGTCTAGATATATGGGCACACATGGAAGAGGTGGACTACGATAAACTTCTCTTTAAATGTAAGATCTCTTGTGACTATGGTGACTTTGCTAGCTTTTGCCCAAAGAAACTAGAAGAACCAAAAAAGCAAGGAGAAACGGGTAATCAACGACAACATGCTAAAAGAAGGAAAGGCCCTCAAAAGCAATAACCTCCCTCCTGTCAATAGTGGAAATAAGAACCCTTAATATTTTGGGCCATCCTTTACCCAAGATCAATACCACTGAGATCGAAGAAGGATTGAACACCCAAGAGAACAATGGTAATAGATGCAAAGTGTTGGCCAATGTTTTGGAAGGAGGAGAGATCTCGTAGTCAGATCTTCCAAATCCAAAATTGCCCTCCAACCAACATGCACCCCAAAGCTTGATAGAAGGTATCTCTACATTGAAATCCAAGGAAGAGGTTGTTCTTACTGGAGAGGAGTCTTCAGAAGGTGAGGAGGACTTTATGTCACTAAGAGAAGGCATGGTTGGAGCCCCTTTTGCAAGCTCAATGGACAAGAAATATGAAGCATATAAAGCCATGGAGAAACAACATTGTACTCGTCAGTTTAGAAGAAAACCAAATGTAGAAATAAAAAAATGAAAAAGGTTGCATCTGGATTGTGATGTAACCTCCTTGATACTAGTTTCAGTTAAGTTACCCTTCCTCCCTCTGCGCCGCTGGAATGATGCAACCTTTAGAAAGACCAGTCACGCACTGGGAAGATATGTTGACTATGTTGAACCACGAGATGACCTTTTTTCATGTGCTAAAATCTACGTAAAAGTGGATCTAGAGAAGGGTTTGCCTTCCGTGATCAATCTAAGTCTAGATATATGGTTGCACATTGAAGAGGTGGACTACAATCCACTTCCCTTTAAATGTAAGATCTCCCGTGACTATGGTGAATTTGCTATATTTTGCCCAAAGAAACTAGAAGAACCAAAAAATCAAGGAGAAATGGGTAATGAACGACAACATGCTAAAATAAGGAAAGACCCTCAAAAGCAACAACCTCCCTCCTCTCAATAGTGGGAATAAGAACCCTCAAAATATTCTAGGCCATCCTTACCCAAGATCAATACCACTGAGATTGAAGAAGGATTGAACACCCAAGAGAACAATGGTAATAGATACAAAGTGTTGGCCAATGTTTTGGAAGGAGGAGAGATCTCGTATTCAGATCTTCCAAATCCAAAATCACCCTCCAACCAACATGTGCCCCAAAGCTTGATAGAAGGTATCTCTACATTGAAATCTAAGGAAGATATTGTTCTTACTCAAGAGGAGTCTTCAGAGGGTGAGGAAGAATTTATGTCACTAAGAGAAGGCATGGTTGGAGCCCCTCTTGCAAGCTCAACAGACAAGAAATATGAAGCATATAAAGCCATGGAGAAACAACATTGTACTCGTCAGTCTAGAAGAAAATCAAATGGAAAAATAAGGATAGAGCAAACTAAAAAAGAAAAAGAGTTGGGGCATCAAGCCACCCTAAAGCATATCCAAATGGGAGAAGTGGGAGGCAAAGGATCCAAAATAAATACAGGTTCTACCCCATCCAAAGCCCCCCCCCTTCCCCATCCAAAGGCTCCCTCAACCCTCTCTCCCCAAAAATAAATAATGTTAGTTCTCTTTTCGAATTATAGAGGGCTGGGGTAAAAAAAAGGAGATCAGAAGTGAAATCACTATTCAGAAAAGAAAGGCCCTCTATCGTCCTCCTCTTGGAGACTAAATTAGAGGAACATGAAGTAATAGCACAACAGCTTCAAATATGGTATGGCAGTGGAATCTTGGTAGTCAACGCAAGAAGGGCCTCAGGTGGACTTTGTACCCTTTGGGATCCATCCTAGGTTTGTCTTATTAACTCATTATCAAATGTTCATTGGCTTGCTTCAAAGTTCCTTGATCTCTCTTCAAATCAAATACACAATAGTCAACATTTATATGCCGGTCCATTTCAGAGAACAATGTGAACGTTGGGCCTCCCTTCACAATCTTGTTAATACTGAATATGGGGAATTAAATATTTT
>APFE030197113.1:161834-176732 GCA_000404065.3 Pinus taeda | reverse complement strand
AAAAGTGAGGCATAAATCTCTATTAAATCTCCACCATCCACGTAATAGTACTTCATAATTAAATTAGAATTCTGGAAACTCCATACACAACTATCAAGATAGAAATGCATGTGCATCCAGTGGGAGTTACAACCAACTATTTTCACTATATTTCCACAGAATGGAGTTTTTGCAACTATAAATCCACCTCGAGTCGCTCGCATTTTCATGTGTATCTCTTTGCTTTGTTTTGTTGTCGCTTCTTTGGTTTCTCTATTTTCCATCCATTTTGTTTGCAACTTTAATTTTTTTTATTTGCCATCCACTTTGAGATGGAAAATGGGGGGAGTTCTAAAGGTGCTAAATGGTGGCTCTATGTCCTCCTCTTTAGAAGTAGTGGTTTGTTGGACTCTCAGGATCTTTTTGCTGCGTTGGGTCAGTGGCCTCTATATGTTTCACTGCTCATCGCTGTTGTCACTGCTATTTTAGTGTCTCGGTTGATGCTGGGAGGCTGTACGTGGGCGGGAAGACACAGGAGGTCTGGCCACATTCCTATTCCCAGTCCTAAAGGATGGCCTATTATCAGAAGTCTAATGGACATGAGCATCAGTCTCGCTCACTGCAAGCTCGAATATCTAGTTCGTCTTCATGGTGCCACGAAGCTTATGGCCTTTAGCTTAGGCTCCACACCCACCGTTATTACATCGGATCTTGGAGTGGCCCAAGAGCTGCTCAACTCCCATCATTTCACCAACAGACCCCTGAAGCAACATGCGCAACAGTTATTGTTCAGGCGGGCCATTGTCTTCGCACTCAATGGGGATTACTAGAGGCTGCTGAGGAGAATTTCTTCTACGCATCTCTTTTCTTTGCGTAGAATCACTGCCGACGAGCCTGGTCACCTTGCTGATGCTCTGTGAATGCTTGTTGATATCCAAAAGGAATGTGAGTGTAACGGTGTTGTAAGGGTTCAAGCACACTTGCAAAGGGGCTACGCTGAACAATATCATTGGCAGTGTCTTTAGAAGGAGGTTTGATATGTCATGTACTTCTACTTGTGAACAAGTGAAGGAGCTGCGGGAGGTGGTGGATGAGGGTTTCCAGCTGTTGTGAACATTCAAATGGGCGGATCATCTACCATGGATGTGACCATTTGAACCTCTTCGAATCCATGCTTGTTGCACCCGCTTGGTGCCACATGTGAGAGATTTCATTAGAAATATCATCGAAGAGCACCGACGTGCAAAGAAGAACAGTGAAATAGGTGATCAATCCGATTTTGTTGACGTTCTGTTGTTGCTGCATGGAGAAGATAAGCTAGAAGAGGAGGATATAATCGTTGTTCTCTGTGTCCGTACTATCCATATTTTCACACTCTCATCTATGTATCTATGTGTTTTAGTTAAATTTTCACACTCTGATCTGATCTATCTCTCAGTATTTTAGTTTAGTTTTTTCACGCTCTGGTTTGATCTGATCTATCTCTGTATTTTAGTTTTTTCACACTCTAATATGATATGATTTGATCTATCTATGTATTTTAGTTAAGTTCTTTCACACCAGAAGGAATTTATGAATGAGGTGAGTTTGCTTACCTTTAGGGAGGGACATTATGTTAGAAATATTTGGCAAATTTAATTTTTGTTTTTGCAGAGGGGAGAGGCAGAGAGTTATAACTTTCGCAAAACTAGGTTTGCGCACTGCAAAGTGGATTTTGTAGAGCTATCTACGCGTACCGTGAGGCTAATTTCCTAGACTTGGATTTTGCACACCTCAGGACTATTCCAGAGACTTAATGAATACTCACAGCAAAAATAACAAGATAGGTTTGGAGCTACACACTAAAACTTAGTATTCATTTCTTAAACATGAAAATACATCTACATGAGACTGTGGCTCATTTACAAAATAAAATAAAATTTTACAGAGATTTATACTTATGCGGAGTAACACATTGTAAAACAGAGTAACTGTTGTTTTCACACGCCCACCAAAAATCTCTCCACCCTTTTTCTCCATAGAGACTTCCGCTCTTTTCTTACTTCTTACTCTTTAACCTCTCTACATAGTCCAACCTTTACAAAATGACTTTTACATTCATATATAACTCAACATACAATTTTACATTTAATTCATGACAGAGTGAAATCAATTTTGATGTTGTTGGTGAGTGCGATCAGAGTCGCGCAGGTGTTTCTGGAGTGTGGGAAAGGTTGTTGAATTAATGCTTGCTCATATCTGTTTACCTAAGTACATAAATTCTTTAAATGCCTTTGTTGGGTTTCTGAATGGTTCATGTCTGACTTCAGACCTTCTATCTTCATGCTGAGACGTAACCTGCAAAAATATATTCAAGCACAGATGTAACCTGCAAAAAGTGTCTGACATGTATGGCTGCAAAAGTATCTGACATGTATGGCTGCTATCGGGTTGTTTATTGCGGTGGTTGGGATTATTATTTCCAACACTCCCCCTTAATCACAACTATCGCCATTCACAATTCCCAAATAGTTTCCGAGATAAACAAAATTTTCTCCTGCCAATGGCTTTGTGAAAATATCAGCACGTTGTTCCTGTGACCTGCAGTGCTGCAACACAATTTCATAACTGTTAATAAACTCTCTAATAAAATGATATTTAGCATCAATATGCTTGGTCCTTTTGTGGAACACAGAATTCTTTGACAATGCAAATGCTGAGGTGTTGTCGCAAAAAATAGTTGTCGCACCCTCTTGGTCATGACGAAGATACCTTAACATCCTTCTCATCCAAACTTCCTGACAAGTTGCTATTGTTGCTACGACATATTCATCTTCTACAGTTGACAGTGACACTATTGGCTGCTTCCTGGTGGCCCATGAAATGGCTCCAGAACCCAAATGAAAAACATATCCTGACGTGCTCTTTCTGTCATCAACATTACCTGCCCAATCACTGTCAGTGTAAACAACTAGCCCGAAATCACTGGTTGCTGTGTACAAAATGCCATACTGTTTTGTCCCTTAGACATACCTTAGAATCCTTTTCGCTGCTTACCAATGTGTCTCCTTGGGTGTCTCCATGAACCTTGACACCAAACTTACTACATGCATTATATCTAGCCTAGTGGCAGTCAAATACATTAGGCTACCTATCATGCTTTTGTATAATGTCGGATTTACATTGCTGCTGCAATCTTCTTTGCTCAACTTCAACCCTATGATAGTTGGAGTTGGTGTGGACATGTTGTTCTGCATTTTAAACCTCTCCAAAATTTCTGCCACATACTTTTCTTGAGAGATAAAAATGCCATTTTCTGTTTGCTTCACTTCTATGCCCAAAAAATATCTTAGCAATCCCAAGTCAGTCATTTCAAACTCACTCTTAATTACCTGTTTAAAATCAGCGATGAGGAAATGATCACTGCCTGTAAAGATCAAATCATCTACATATAAGAAGACAATGAGAATCTTACCTTCATTCTCTTTGATGTAGAGAGTAGGCTCACCATCACATTTGTCGAAACCATTGTTCAACAAGTAAGAATCTATCCTACTATACCATGTGTGCGGTGCTTGCTTCAATCCATAAAGAGATTTCTTCAACTGATATACTTTGTCTTCTTTTCCTTCAATCTCATAACCATGCGGCTGCGCGACATATACTTCCTCTTTTAGCACTTCATTAAAGAATGTTGACTTTATGTTCATCTGATACACTGCTTATTTATGTTGCGCAACAATTTCCACAACTGTACGCACTATCTCCATCTGCGCAACTAGCGCGAACATCTCTGCATAATCTCTTCCATGTTGTTGCTTGTATCCTTTGACAACTAGCCTTGCTTTGTGCCTTTCAATCTTTCCCTCAATGTTATTTTTGGTCTTGTATAACCAATTCAGTCCAATGACACATTTTCCTTTCGGAAGGCTCACTAACTCCCATGTGTCATTCCTTTCTATTGCTTATATTTCTTCCTCCATTGCCGCAACCCATTTTTCTTCTTTGACTACATCTTCAAAGTGGATTGGGTCATCTACATGGAAAAATAATGCAAATAAGGAATTTAGACCCGTGCCACTATCAACTTCATCTTGCTCATAAATTTCATTTAAATTTCTAAATTTTGGCCTTCTTGTGCTTGCTAAAGATGGACTTGATATGTCACTCGGTGTCGCACTTCGTGGTGTGCTTGGAGAAGCACTTGCTTGGCTGCAAGAAACTGTCCTATTATTTGCTGATGGTGTTGCTTTTTTCTGCTTTGTTTCACTTGAATAGGAGTAGAGGGAGTCACTGTTGAGGAATTACTTGCTGCTATTAATTCCTCTCTATCCTCATGTGGTATGCATGCTTTGTTATTGATTGTCTTTTCTAAACTTCCATCCCATGCTTCCTCTTGTATTAACTACACATCTATGTTGATTATGACCTTCTTAGTTAATGGATTGTAGAGTTTGTGTGCCTTGGATTCATCATTGTATCCAACAAATATGAATTTCTCCCCCTTGCTATCCAACTTCTTTCTCAACTCATCTGAGACATGTGCATAAGCCACACATCCAAAAACTCTCATGTGAGTGACACTATGCTTTCTTCCACTCCATGCCTCTTCAGGAATAATGTTATAGACACTTTTGGTTGGACATCTATTCAAGATATATGATGCACAAACGATAGCTTTAGCCCAATAGTCATTTGGAAAATGCTTTGCCTTCAACATACTCCTTACCATCTCCATAATGGTTCTATTCTTCCTTTCTACCACACCATTTTGTTGCAGTGTATATTTTGTCGTAAATTGCTTATGAATTCCATGTTCCTTACAAAATCGAAGGAATCCATTTGAGATGTATTCGCCACCTCTGTCTTTCATAAGGACTTTGATGAAATGTCCGCTTTGCTTTTCAACAAGAGCCTTGTATTGGCAAAAGTGCTCAAACACTTCACTTTTCTATTTTAGGAGAAAGACCTATGTCTTCCTTATGTATTCATTTATGAAGGTCAGTACATAGTGACTGCCAACAATTGATGGTGTCTCCATTGGTCCACATAAATCTGAGTGGATAATCTCTAAAGGTGCCTTTCCCCTCACTAACTTTCATACTGGAAATGTCTCTCGATGTTGCTTTCCTAAGATACATCCTTCACATATGCTGTTTGGTTTTTCTATGAGTGGTAAACCCTTCACCATGCCTTTCCTATACAGCAGACTCAAACCTCCAAAGTTGAGATGTCCAAATCTCAAGTGCCATAACTAGTTTTCATCTTTTACCTCTGCTTGAAGCTTTACTTGTGTGACAGTTGCCTCTTTTCTTCCATCTTCTTGTGAGTTCATAGATAGTTGTGCTTGTGCACCTTCTTTCTGCAAATCTGATATTATTTTAGTGGAAACATTCTATTGTTTGTCATCTGAATATTTGCAATCAACTATTTTCTTGGAGGCTTATCCAAAACTATGCACACATAATTTTTGAAGAAGACATTGTAGCCTTTTTGCATGAGCTATCCAACGCTCATGGGATTATGTTTTAGACCAGGGACAAAGCAAACATTAGAGATGTGTTTCTTCTCCCCCTTCTTTGTTAGGATACTAACTCTTCCTTTTCCCATGACAGAGACTTTGCTATCAGTCCCTAATGTCACTTCAGATTTCACACTTTCATCTAGATCAAAAAATATTTCTATGTTTCCTGACATGTGGTTGCTATATCCTGAATCTAGATACCATATATCACTCTGTTTTTCTTGTGCTACATTACAAGCTAGAAACATGCTATCATGGTTATGATTGTATCTTGTGAAATTTACACTTGGTTTGTTACTAATATCATATTGCTTCTTTCTACATTCATTTGCATAATGACCATACTTCTTACAGTAATGACATTGAACTTGAGATTTATCATACCACTGAGCTTGTGCTTGATTTTGGCTTGGGCCTTGACTTGGATTTTGATTGCTGCCTCTTCCATTTTAGCTTGAAGGGCTACTTCTTCCACCTTTGTGTGGGCTTCTTCCTCTTCCTCTAGCATATGATCTTCTTCTACCTCGACCTTGACCAAATTATACTTGTGTCTTGAAGGCATTCTCCAATGAGGAGATTGTTGCTCTATTCAATTTATGTTCATGAGAAATCAGTGATGCATTAAGCTCATCCAATCAGAACTGTGAGTTATCCTTTGTCTCTTCTATGGACATAACGATGGTGTCAAACCTTGCTGGCAGGCTTCTCAAAACTTTCTCAACTATTCTTCTTTCCTCAAGTGTCTCACCATGAGACCTGATTTGAGCAACCAACTCACTTACATGTGTAAAAAATGAGTTTATATTATTAGACTCTTTCATACAAAGTGTTTCAAAATCTCTCCTCAACATTTGCAGCTTTGTTGTCTTGACTTTTGCCATGCCTTGGTAGGCTGTCTGGAGGATGTCCCATGCTTGCTTGGACTTCGTTGTTGCTGCAACCCTTGGGAAAATACTTTCATGAATAGTTTCTTGAAAGATATAAAACAGGGCTTTTGAATCCTCCTTCCTGTTGTCCCTTAACACATATCTTTCTTATTGAGATAAGGCATTGTATGCTGCTGCATCTGTTGGTTCTTGAAAACCATTCTCCACCAAATACCAAATATCTTGAGATGAACATAGAGTCTTCATTGTAATAGCCCAATAATCATAACATTCGCCATTAAACTGAGGTATTTGAGGATTAGTCAAGCTTGTGCTTGATGTTGTCATTTTTGAGCGTAAAAACAAATCTTCTACCTACTGGTAAATATGCTAAAAACAATGCGTGCTCAAAAACAATTTTTACTCTTAGTAAAAACACTTGTTTTTACACTAACAGAGTTTAAGCCACTCTGATACCATGTTAGAAATATTTGGCAAATTTAATTTTCATTTTTGTGGAAGGGAGAGGCAGAGAGTAATAAATTTCACGAAACTAGATTTGCACACCGCAAAGTAGATTTCACAAAGCTACCTTCACACATCACAATGCTAATTTCCCAGACTTTGATATCACACACCTTAGAACTATTCTAGAGACTTAATGAATACTCACAGTAAACAATACTAGATAGTTTTGGAGCAACACACTAAAACTTAGTACTCATTTCTTAAACATGAAAATACATCTAGATGAGACTGTGGTTCATTTACAAAATAAAATAAAATTTCACAGAGATTTAAACTTATGCAGAGTAACACATAGTAAAATAGAGTAACTTTTGTTTTCATGCACCCACTAAAAATAGCTCCACCATTTTCTCCACAGAGACTTGCGCTCTTCTCTTACTTCTTACTCTCTAACCTCTTTGCACAATATAACCTCTACAAAATGACCTTTACATTCATATATAACTCAACATACAATTTTACATTTAATTCATGATAGAGAGGAATTAATTTTGATGTTGTTGTTGAGTGTGATCAAAGTCGTGTAGGTGTTTCTAGAGTGTGGGAAAGGTTGCTAAATTAATGCTTGCCCATATCTGTTTACCTAAGTACATAAATTCTTTAAATGACTTTGTTGGGTTTCTGAATGGTTCGCGTCTAACTTCAGACCTTTTATCTTCATGCTGAGATGCAACCTGCAAAAAGTGTCTGACATGTATGGCTGCAAAAGTGTTTTACATGTATGGTTGTTGTCGGGTTGTTTATTGCAGTGGTTGGGATTATTATTTCCAACTCTCCCGCTTAATCACAACTTCCTCCATTGACAATTCCCAAACAGTTTCTGAGATAAACAAAATTTTCTCCTGCCAATGGCTTTGTGAAAATGTCAGCAAGCTATTCTTGTGACATACAGTGCTGCAACAGAATTTCATCATTGTTAATCAACTCTCTAATAAAATGATATTTAGCATCAATATGCTTGGTCCTTTTGTCGAAGATAGAATTCTTTGATAATGCAATTGATGAGGTGTTGTCGCAGAAAATAGTTGTCTAACCCTCTTGGTTATTACGAAGATCCCTCAACATCCTTCTCATCCAAACGACCTGACACATTCCTATTGTTGCTACAACATATTCATGTTCTGCTATTAACAGTGACATTATTGGCTACTTCTTGGAGGCCCATGAAATGGCTCTAAAACTCAAATGAAAAACATATCCTGGCGTGCTCTTTCTGTCATCGACACTACCTACCCAATCATTGTCAGTGTAACCAACCAGCCTGAAATCACTGGTTGCTGTGTACAAAATGCCATACTATTTTGTCCCTTTGACATACCTCAAAATCCTTTTCGCTACTTGCCAATGTGTCTCCTTGGGTGTCTCCATGAACCTTGACACCAAACTTATTGCATGCATTATATCTGGCCTAGTGGCGGTCAAATACATCAGGTTGCCTATCATGCTTTTGTATAATGTCGGATTGACATTGCTACTACAATATTCTTTGCTCAACTTCAACCCTATGATAGTTGGAGTTGGTGCGGGTTTGTTGTTCTAAATTTTAAACCTCTCCAAAATTTCAGCCACATACCTTGCTTGAGAGATAAAAATTCCATTTTTTGTTTGCTTCACTTCTATGCCCAAAAAATATCTTCGCAATCCCAAGTTAGTCATTTCAAACTCACTCTTCATTACTTGTTTAAAATCAGTGATGAGGAATCATCACTGCCTGTAAATATCAAATCATCTACATATAAGATGACAATGAGAATCTTACCTTTGCTCTCTTTGATGTAGAGAGTAGGCTCACCATCACATTTGTCGAAACCATTGTTCAAGCATGGTGCTTGCCTCAATCCATAAAGAGCTTTCTTCAACCGACATGCTTTGTCTTCTTGTCCTTCAATCTCATAACCAGGCAGTTGCGTGACATACACTTCCTCTTTCAGCACTCCATTCAAGAACACTGACTTTACATCCATCTGATACACTATCCATTTATGCTACGCGGCAATTGCCGCAACTGTGCGCACTGTCTCCATCCGCGTGACTGGTGCGAATGTCTCTGTGTAATCTCTCCCATGCTGCTGCTTGTATTCTTTGACAACTAGCCTTGCTTTGTGCCTTTCAATCTTCCCCTCAACGTTGATTTTGGTCTTGTAGACCCACTTCACTCCAATGACATGTTTTACTTTCGAAAGGCTCACTAACTCCCATGTGTCATTCCTTTCTATTGCTTCTATTTCTTCCTCCATTGCCGCAACCAATTTTTCTTTTTTGACTGCATCTTCAAAGTGGATTAGGTCATCTCAATGGAAAAATAATGCAAATAAGGAATTCAGACCTGTGCCATTATCAACTTCATCTTGCTCATAAATTTCACTTAAATTTCTGAATTTTGGCCTTCTTGTGCTTGCTGAAGATGGACATGATATGTCACTTGGTGTCGCGCTTCGCGGTGTGCTTGGAGAAGCACTTGCTTGGTTGCAAGAAATTGTCCTATTATTTGTTGATGGCATTGCTTGTTGCCTGCTTTGCTACGCTTGAATAGGAGTATAGGAAGTCACTGTTGAGGAATTACTTGCTGCTCTTAATTCCTCTCTATCCTCATGTGGTATGCATGCTTTAACATTGATCGTCTTTTCTAAACTTACATACCATGCTTCCTCTTCTACGAACTGCACATCTTTACTGATTATGACCTTCTTAGTTAATGGATTGTAGAGTTTGTATGCCTTGGATTCATCACTGTATCCAACAAATATGCATTTTTTCCCCTTACTGTCCAACTTCTTTGTCAACTCATCCAGGACATGTGCATAAGCCACACATCCAAAAACTCTCATGTGAGTGACACTATGCTTTCTTCCACTCCATGCCTCTTTAGGAACAATGTTCTGGATGCTTTTGGTTGGAAATCTATTCAAGATATATGTTGCACAAGTGACAACTTTAGCCCAATAGTCATTTGGCAAATGCTTTGCCTTCAACATACTCCTTGCTATCTCCATAATGGTCCTATTCTTCCTTTCTTCCATGCCATTTTGCTGCGGTGTATATCTTGTTGTAAATTGCTTATGAATTCCATGTTCCTTGCAAAATCAAAGGAATTCATTTGAGATGTATTCTCCACCTCTGTCTGTCCTAAGGACTTTGATGAAATGTTCACTTTGCTTTTCAACAAGAGCCTTGTATTGGTGAAAGCACTCAAACACTTCACTTTTCTGTTTTAGGAGAAAGAACCATGTCTTCTTTGTGTAGTCATCTATGAATGTTAGTACATAGTGACTGCCACCAATTGATGGTGTCTGCATTGGTCCACATAAATTTGAGTGGACAATCTCTAAAGGTGCCTTTCCCCTCACTGTCTTTCGTACTGGAAATTTCTCTCAATGTTTCTTGCCCAAGATACATCCTTCACATATGTTGTCTGGCTTTTCTATGAGTGGTAAACCCTTCACCATGCCTTTCCTATGCAGCAGATTCAAACCTCCAAAGTTGAGATGTCCAAATATCAAGTGCCATAACCAGTTTTCATCTTTTGCCTCTGCTTGAAGCTTTACTTGTGTGACAACTGACTCATTTCTTCCATCTTCTTGTGAGTTCATAGATAGTTGTGCTTGTACACGTTCTTTCTGCAAATCTGATATTATTTTTAGGGGAAACATTCTATTATCTTTCATCTGAACCTTTGCAATCAACTGCCTGCTTGGAGGCCTATCCAAAATTGTGCACACATCATTTTTGGAGAAGACATTGTAGCCTTTTGCATGAGCTGTCCAACACTCATGAGATTATGTTTGAGACCGGGGACAAAGTAATAATCAGAGATGTATTTCTTCTCCCACTTCTTTGTTAGGATGTTTACTCTTCCTTTTCCCTTGACAGAGACTTTGCTATTAGTTCCTAATGTCACTTCAGATTTCACACTTTCATCTAGATTATAAAACATTTCTATGTTTCCTAACATGTGGTTGCTACACCCTGAATCTAGATACCATATATCACTCTGTTTTTCTTCTGCCACATTACAAGCTAGAAACATGTTATCATGGTTCTGATTTTCTCTTGTGAAATTTACACTTGGTTTGTTACTAATATCATATTGCTTCTTTCTACATTAATTTGCATAATTACCATACTTCGTACAGTAATGACATTGAACTTGAGATTTATCATACCTCTGACCTTGTGCTTGATTTTGGCTTGGGCCTTGACTTGGATTTTGATTGTTGCCTCTTTCATTTGAGCTTGAAGGGCTGCTTCTTCCACCTCTGTGTGGGCTTCTTCCTCTTCCTCTAGCATATGATCTTCTTCTACCTCGACCTTGACCAAATGATACTTGTCTCTTAAAGGCATGGTCGAATGAGGAGCTTGTTGCTCTATTCAATCTAAGTTCATGAGAAATCATTGATGCATTAAGCTCATCCACTCAGAACTGTGAGTGATCCTTTGTCTCTTCTATGGCCACAACAATGGTGTCAAACCTTGCTGGCAGACTTCTCAAAACTTTCTCAACTATTCTTCTTTCCTCGAGTGTTTCACCATGAGACCTGATTTGAGTAACCAACTCACTTACATGTGTAAAAAATGAGTTTATATTATTAGACTCTTTCATACAAAGTGTTTCAAAATCTCTCCTCAACATTTGCAGCTTTGTTGTCTTGACTTTTGCCATGCCTTGGTAGGCTGTCTGGAGGATGTCCCATGCTTGCTCGGACTTCGTTGCTGCTGCAACCCTTGGGAAAATACTTTCATGAATAGTTGCTCGAAAGATATAAAACAGGGCTTTTGAATCCTTCTTCCTATTTTCCCTTAACACATATCTTTCTTGTTAAGATAAGGCATTGTATGATGTTGCATCTGCTGGTTCTTGAAAACCATTCTTCACCAAATCCCAAATATCTTGAGAAGAAAATAGAGCCTTCATTGTAATAGCCCAATAATCATAATTTTTTCCATTAAACTGAGGTATTTGAGCATTAGTCAAGGTTGTACTTGATGTTTCCATTTCTGAGCATAAGAACAAACTTTCTACCTGTTGGTAAATATGCTAAAAATAATGTGCACTCAAAAACAATTTTTTCTGTTAGTAAAAACACTTGTTTTTACAATAACAGAGTTTAACCCGCTCCGATACCATGTTAGAAATATTTGGCGAATTTAATTTTCGTTTTTGCGGAGGGGAGAGGCAGAGAGTTATAACATTCATGAAACTAGGTTCGTGCGTCATGATGCTAATTTCCCAGACTTGGATTTCGCACACCTCGGAACAATTCCAGAGACTTAATGAATAATCACAGCAAAAATAACAAGATAGGTTTGGAGCAACACACTAAAACTTAATATTCATTTCTTAAACATGAAAATACATCTACATGAGACTGCAGCTCATTTACAAAATAAAATAAAATTTTACAGAGATTTAAACTTATGCAGAGTGACTTTTGTTTTCACATGCCCACCAAAGATCACTCCATCATTTTCTCCACAGAGACTTGCCCTCTTTTCTTACTTATTACTCTTTAATCTCTCTACATAGTCTAACCTTTACAAAATGACTTTTACATTCATATATAACTCAAGATGCAATTTTACATTTAATTCATGATAAAGCGAAATTAATTTTGATGTTGTTGTTGAGTGTGATCAGAGTTGGGCAGGTGTTTCTAGAGTGTGGGCACGGTTGTTGAATTAATTCTTGCCCATATCTGTTTACGTAAGTACATAAATTCTTTAAATTCCTTTGTTGGGTTTCTGAATGGTTCGCATCTGACTTCAGACCTTCTATCTTCACGCTGAGACGCAACCTGAAAAAATGTATTCAAGCACAGACACAACTTTCAATAAGTGTCTGACATGTATGGCTGCAAAAGTGTTTGACATGTCTGGCTGTTGTCGGGCTGTTTATTATGGTTGGGATTATTATTTCCAACACATTAACTAAGTTTTCTTCTAATTTCTTTATGTATGCATGCAGGAGATGATTTTTCGCGGCACAAAGACGATGGCTCTGCTAACAGAGTGGACCATGGAAGAACTGGTGTTGAATCCACATGCCTAGAAGAAAGCTCAGGTAGATTTGGATGCAGTAGTGGGGCGAGAGCGTAGCGTGAAGGATTCAGATATCCCTAACCTGACCTACCTGTAGGCTGTGGTAAAGGAGGCACTATGAATGCATCCACCTAGGCCACACCTATCATGGGCACCTCTCTCCACTGAAGATGTGAACATGGGCAATGGAATGTGTGTTTCAGCAGGCACGAGTGCCATGGTGAATATGTGGTCAACTACTCACAACCCCAGCATTTGGGAATCACCTCATGAGTTTCATCCAGAGAGGTTTATGGTGGCAGAAGGTGGGGAAGACGTGGATGTAAGGGGTAATGATCTGAGGCTTGCGCCTTTTGGAGCTGGTCGTCATGTGTGCTCGGGAAATACTTTGGGCCCTACCACTGTTAACCTGTCGGTGACTAAGCTCCTCCATTTTCAATGGCTTCCTCATGCTGAACATCCAGTTGATTTGTCTGAGGTTCTTAAGCTATCCTGTGAAAAGGCTCATCCTCTTCATTCTGTTCCCATTATACAGGTGCCAACTTTCACTAGCTAATTAAATCTTCCCCTTTATCTACCTACTAATTTTTGACAATAAAGATGAGTGACCACAGAATTATAAATGGTTTTAATTTTCTATATAGTATAGTTATTAAAAAATAATTGAAATTGTAATATATATATATATATTCTTTTCTGAGTAAAGACTATGCTATTTATATTAAAAGAGAAAAAAATATATACAGAGAGGATCAAACCTCTGAGGGAGCCATAGCCATCCCTCTGTCAAAATATTTTTGTAAAAATTGCTTACAATATTGATCAGAGCCTACAAAAATCTGCTCAGACCTCTATATTTCAAAACTAAACAACATAAAACTGAGAATTGTATTTTGTGAGTTGACAAAATTGGAGGTCCAAGAGAAAGATCCTGCGTTTGAAAGGCGCCAAACCAGAAATGCGCAGTACCAAGCTGCCTGGTATTTAGCCGCGAATTCTTGAGCTGCAAAACTGAATTGCGTTCTTGAGGCTTCAAGAAAAAGGATTGAAACATACTTGGAATCTTCAGTGTCATGCTCTTCGACCTTGTCCGGTGCACGCTCCCAGGTTACCATCACCCCGTCCTTGACTTCCAACAGAGAGCCATCTGGAGGAGTCCTGAGGTGCAGGATATTTTCATATTCCTTCACTGGCTGAGAGTCAATTATATGCTCCTGAGGAGAGCTCTGCTGAAGATTGTCCTCCTCATGACCCTCCTCTTCCTGCACCTCCGCAGAAACTTCTAAATGATCCTCCACCAATCTGCTCTGAGACAAATTGGCGGACTTAGAGGGTGATTGATCTGTTGAGGCTACCGCTAAGCTAGTTGGGTCATCTTCTTCCTCCGAGAAGATGACAGTGACCAAGGCAGAGATAAGTGGCTTGTTAAGCTGGCTTTTGAATTTAAAACGGGCGGAATGAAACAAGCTATTGAGGGAGGGACCAGACTCGTCTGAGGTCGGCGAGGAAGGCGCTGCCATGGAAATCGGAGAGATGTGGCGAGGTTCAGGGCTTCCCCGCCCTCCCTGCCTTCCCTGAGAACCAAAATTGCTCCCGCATATGGGAATTCCTCACTTACGGGGCACCATGTTCAGACTAAACGGCACAAGAAATAGGCTAGGAGGGTGAGGGTATTGGATAAACAAATGAAGGCTAGAAAGTACCCAGAAGAGAGCCCCTGCGGAAGAGAATGAATCCCAGACTAATGGACGATGCCCCGCCACAACCAGGATGACCCAATTTCCCACCCAGACCCGAATTCCCGAGGCTAAAACCAAAATTCGAACCAGGAAACTGCCAAAGATTGGCCTGAGAAGCCAGACCCACAAATCAACCTGCAACTTGGGACATTCTACAATTGCACAGAGCAGAGAAAAAGAGTTGTGAATGGTGGACACTATAGGATAGTTCTGAGTCCCAGGCTGCCCCTGAGAGCAGGACCACCCG
>APFE030197113.1:104468-129352 GCA_000404065.3 Pinus taeda | reverse complement strand
ATGGTACTAGAGAACTTGATATATATATTGAACTTAATTGAAAGGATCATGTATACCATACTATTTTTTTTATGATTACACGACTTTTCGTCGATTTCTTTATTGGTGAAGAAATGGTTCCTCCATCATTATACCCCTTTGTCTTTCAAAACTCTGTGCTCTCTTACAATCGTATTTATTGCAAGTAATATTCATATATATGTGCTTCTACTATTATTTCTATATATTCCATGATTTCACTTTCCGTTTAGTTATGAATAACTAAATCCTACCCAAGGGTGGGGTTTTGTACTCTCAATTACATGATTTAAGGAACTATATGAATAGTTACATACATGCATACATACAAGGATGCAATGTAATATGCCCTCATTACAACTAGACTTACGAGCATAAGAGTTGCCTATTTAGTTTATAAGGATCACCTAGATATTACATGTTTCATATCCACAATTCATTGCCTTAAGGAGATGATAAGGTTATTTCCGTAGTCTTACTAGGATAAGTTTTTATCAATAATTATTCCCTTCAACTATATAGTTTACAAGGAACTGCAATATAGCTAAAACTAAAATCTTTACATGTAACTCAAGTCCAATTTCTTAATTTCCTTTCAGTTGAATTTTGTATTGTTATCTCATGTTTCTATTATCTATTGACAACCTTTATGTAACCACTATTAATTAATTATCTTAGTGCCAAAGAGAGAGTATACAAAACTATGTAAATAGCTCTAGAAATTCTCCACATCTATATGGATACATACATATATATGTACTAAGAGGATGAATATACAACAATAATTTATCTTGACAACCAAACACACTATATTTATTAAAAATTTATCCTCTTTTGTATCCCATCAACTCGTTAATGTAACATAATGCAATTCCTATGATCTAGATCATATAATCCGCAAAATAACCATATGTTTCAAAAATTTATTAATTTAGGAAAATATGTTATCTATGAATGAAATTTTTCTTGTATGTAGTCGATCCATGAATTCAAATTAATATTTTGACCATAACATCATGAAACCATTTCAAAATTCAATAGGTAAAACATAAAATAATTTCAAAATCAATAGTCAAAACATAACAAAATTTCATCTAACCGCAATAATATGCTTAGGGAATATTCAGGAACAGAGCACGTTCCACCCAACCATGAAATGTCTCCAATATTCCCCCCTGAGCTAAGATCTTCTTGCTCCTAGGAATCAACAAATCTTTTTTTCCCAAGTGGTTCTTCCTCAATGGATTTCTTTAGTTTCGATTTCCTAATGTATGTTTTAAGAACCCTTGTTTCAACACCTCCTCAATACAAATCAATAATTTTCTACAGTGTTCCCGGGAAACTGAACATAATTAATATTTTAGCCAACAGATGAGTATCGTCATGCAATCACCAGAAATATCAAGCTTGTGATGATTCATAATTGTCTTGAGGACAACTTGAATCAAGGTTTTGCATGGTCCTTGGGGAAAATCTTGCACTTTTAATCCATTTATTTGAACATATACTTTTCTCTCACATAATTTATTAGCCATTTCAATATTTCCTAGAATATGGACTTTCTTGGAGTTAAATATTTCTCCCCCTATGCATGGAATTTTTGTTGCTCTTGCAACTAGATCAGGGTCTAGGTTAATACTCTTCCCAAATATTTTTAATTCCATTGCTTTATCATCATAATTTTATATGGCAGCATCTATCTTATCATTTTGGAAAATGAATTGTCCAAATATAGATATATAAACCTCTCCTCTTCTCGGGATATTTAGCATATCTAGTAGATAATTGTTTGTATCACTCCATGTGTCAGCACACTCTTTGAATTTTTTTACTATGAAGATCTCCTGGGAACCCCGTGTGTCAATTATTTTCATGGTAGAGGATGTCGTTGTTTCAATTAAGGCCATCATTGTCTTGGGTCAAGGCATACTAACTGAACGCACATTAAATGAAATAATGCACACTACATAGACTATGAGGAATGCATGCTAAATAAATCGTGACAAATGCAAGCTAAATAAAATGCGAGGAATGCACATGCAAATGAGTTTTTTTAAACTTATTTCTTTATTTTTCTATAAACCACTTTTATGAATAAATGAAAATTTTATTTTGTGAATAAAATTGTTTACAAGGCGCTTTGACATTGCTGCTTTACTCCTATATTTTTTGAGATACAAAATTAAAAATTCAAATCTAATATTTAGATGTAAGATACACTTTATTAAAAATATCACTTTGAAAAATAGGGTTGCAAGATTTTGATGGCATGTAAGATGCTGTTGTAGCGGCTGCAACACCCTCCAAAATTTTGGCTTGCACACTAATTTCAAAGCCTTCCTTGTTCTTCCCCTTGATTGTTGCAAAAACTTAAGCTCATTACATGAGCTTTCCTAAAGTCCTTTGACCCCCTTTTTCTTGTTGGATCAACTGTCATCTTTTGGCATGTGTGACTGATATGTCATGTTTGCGAACCATTTCTGGTGGTTTTGAAGGTTGGTATTTGTGTATACGACTTTTCCTAGCTATGTAAATGCCCATCACACTCATATACAAAGTCTTGAGCACTATCGCACAAGTGTCGTCACAGTCATCCTAAAGTCTATCTCAAGTCTCACACTTGTCACTTCTTGTTATGAGACAATCACGCAGAGGGAATTGCTTTCTTGTTGCTCCTGTGGTCTATGTTGTCACATTGTCGAAGTATGCTAAGTGTGTTATCTAAAGTTCAAGTTCATCACAAATCTATCTTCCCCTCACACTTAGCCATTTTTCCAAAAATCTTCCCAACTGGGCAACCCAGTTGCACTAGACCTTGACTTAACTGTGCACTGCGCAATCTCAACACTCAATGTTGTGATCTTGCTACCTCGAACCGTGAAGTGTGTAGTCACTATCCTTCTAGGTAGTTACACTACGTAATTCCAGAGCCCACTAGCCTCCCTTGACCCCGAGAATTGCGCAACAATTCCTCCCAGTCTGACTTGAAGTGTGCACTTCACACTTCCAATCCTATAGCTCTTATCCTTTTTTGTTGGAGCCCCATAATGCATAGATACCCCAACCTCCCTTAGACTCCATAGCTGCTGAGAGGTATCCCCTAGTGTCCTCCCTCAGCCAAAGCTAACTGACCTTAAGAACTCCGCAAATTTGTCCTCCAGGGCTCTCTTCTACACAATATTCCTTGCCTCAAAAACTTGCGCATATCCACCTCCTAGGGTCCCATCTCATATCAGCCACTATCTCCCTTAACTACGCAATCCTAACTCCTAGTGGTCACTGCACAAATTTTCTCCCCAGTAAGGACTGTGCTCAAAAGTTCCTCAATCAAGCCCAAGCTATGCTCTGTGCAATCTCAATGAGCAACCCCGCTCCTTGTCACCTATAACCGCATAATGTGCAGTTAGTGGGCCTTCTTTCCCATTCTGTCATCAATCTCGAGCCCAGTTCATGGATAACAATGCATCATCTAATATTAGGGAGTTTTCGGATTGAGGTCATCCAGTCGCGAGTGAATCACAAGAACAGGTACACTGTCCAAACATGGCGAGATGATGAAGAAGGAAAATAAATAGAAAGCATACTGAAAGACTTTCTTGTAGTGGAATGGATGAATGAAACTACTAAGGGAAAGCAAAAGGAACACAAGTGTGCAACCATCTTCCAAGACCAAAGATCATTGAAGACCCCACATCATCAAGGTATGCAGAGGAAAAGAGAATGCATATCCAAGAACACATCTATCACTTAGTAGCAATAACGACATGACATTGTCACATCATTAAACCAGTACATCATAGCGGTGTCATGAGTTTTCATATGCCACATCACCATTGTTGGCCATGTTTACTGTAAATCAAAAGTATTGTAAAGTGGAAGTCCAATGGACACACATGACTATGAAGAGTCATGTAATTTGAAAAGTCAAAAGAAGCTAAATAACCATGAGAGTAGTCAATGAGTCACAAGGGGTAAGCAACACCCCTTGGTTACATATACCCCGTCATTGTATAATGTAAATATGTGTCTTGGAACTTTTGCTTAATTATAGAAGCCTTTTCAGGCCAACAAGTTTTAATGGATGACTTATGGATGTTTGTAAGACTATTCTGTGAACGTTTGTATTTCATGTTTTCTTTCACATTTACTAAGATAGTTGAACTATTTTGGTTATTTTAGTGCTTATCTTGTTGGGAATGTGTTGTAATGGCTTTCACTGCTATCTCATCCTTGTGGACTATTTCGACGGGATATTAGACAAACATTTCCTTTCTTATCAATTATAAAGAACATCACATCCGTTGTGGACTACTTCGATAGATGATAGATGAATATTCTCTTGTTCATTGGTTTTAATGACTATCGCGTCTGTCGTAGACTATTCCACTGGATGCTGGATAGGAATTTTCAGTTCATGTGTGTCTCTTCTTGGGTGGTACTATTACCTCTCACTTAGAGGCTCACTTTTCTCCTCGCTTTTTGCAGTAAGAGTACCTAGACAAAGTTTCATAGCACACTCACCATGAACACTCACCTTACTTTTCTAAGATACCATTGCATCAATCTCTCGTTCTGATAGGTAGAGCCGAGGAAGATCTGTAAGTATTTGGAAATCGGGTCTTCATACCGGATGGGACTCCTACACCAAACGCTGTGAGGTCTGATTGTGACTTCATATAGAGGAGATCCCCTGAATGTTGGTAGGTCCAACGTCGTCAACAGATGGCCACAACTTATTTCTCATGGGTAGAATTGACAAATTTCCATCATGCAACCGGTTATTCATAAATGATAGTAAATGTATTTTTTGCATTGAAATGGCACCCAAACCTTTTTATAGTAAATTTCCTAACTAGGTCACCTGACCTAATCTTAAAACCCTAAAGAATATGTATAATATAGCTAAAACCTAAAATAGACCCTGCAAACCCTAGGTGTTATCATTTTATCTATCCCTTGGAAACATTTAAACATAATTAATACTTAAATTATAAGGTCATCCAGCCTTACTTATAGGGTTTTAACCAAGAAACTACAAGTTTGAACTATTAAAATTGAAGTTCGATTTTTCTTAGCCCATTACCTTGTTCCCAAACAATCATGGTGTGCATTTACTTGAGGAACAAAAACCTTTCATTTTACCCTTCGAAATCCATGTGATTTGGAGTATTTTTTAACAACACAAACATATATGTGAAAAATTAAAAATATTTAATTCTATTAATTTTACCAAGGAGTAAAAAAATACTCTCCAAGCTTAATCATTCAATTTGGCCTTGAAATGAAGGTTGGGCATGCATTTTTGTGAAACATGCCAAAATTTCCTTGCTTCACTAAAATGCACATTCAAGCTTCATTTATTGGCTAATCTGATTGATTCAAATTGTAGATTGTTTATTTAATGATTTTACACACTTTTGCATTGTTATGTCTTTTCTTAGACTTCATTGCCAAACAAGAAATAAGAACTAGTCCCACTTGTCTCCATTCTCATTACCTAGCTATCTTCAAATCCTAACTATGTCACTTGGCCTAATCTTAAATATGTATAATATTGAAAAACCTTAAAATAGACCCTACAAACCCTAGGTTCTATCTCTTTATCTATCCGTTGGCAACATTTAAACCTAATTACTACTTAAATTATAAGGTCTTCCAACCTTATTTATAGGGTTTTAACCGAAAAATTACAAGTTTCAACTATTAAAATTCAAGTTTGATTTTTCTTAGTCCATCACCTTGTTCCCAAACATTCTTGGTGTGCATTTATTTGAGGCACAAAATCCTTTCCTTTTACCCTTTAAAATCCATGCAATTTGGAGTATTTTCAAACAATAGAAACATATATATGAAAATTAAAAATGTTTTACTGTATTAATGTTAGCTATGAGGAAAAAAATACTCTCCAACTTGAATCATTCAATTTGGCCCTGAAATGAAGGTTGGGCAAGCATTTTTGTGAAACAAGCCAACATTGCCTTGCCTCATGTCTAAAATGCATGCCCATTCTTCATTTATTGGCCAATCTAATTGATTCAAATTGTAGATTACTTATTTAATGATTTTACACACTTTTGCATTGTTACATCTTTACTTGGACTTCATTACCAAACAAGAAATAAAAACTAGTCCTATTTGTATCCATTCTCCTTAACTATTTATCTTCAAACCCTAACTAGGCCACTTGACCTAACCTTAAACTTAAAAACCTAATATGTAAAATATAGAAAAAAACTTAAAATAGACCCTACAAACCATAGGTTCTATCTCTTTATCTATCCCTTGGCAACATTTAAACCTAATTACTCCTAAAATAAGATCACACAACCTTACTTATAGCATTTCAACCAAGAAACTACAAGTTTAAACTACCAAAATACAACGTCGATTTTTCTTAGTCCATCACCTTGTTCCCAAACATTCTTTGTGTGCATTTATTTGAGCCATAGAAGCCATGTCTTTTACCCTTTGAAATGCATGCTATTTGGAGTATTCTTGAACAACATAAATATATATGTGAAAAATAAAAAATAGTATTGTATTAATGTTAGCTATGAGTAAACAAATACTCTCCAAGTTGAATCATTCAATTTGGCCTTGAAATGAAGGTTGGGTGTGCAATTTTGTGAAGCATGCCAAAATTGTCTTGCATCACTAAATTGCATGTCCAGGCTTCATTTATTCAAATGGTATATTATTTATTTAATTAGTTTAAGCACATTTTAATTGTTACAACATTCTATGTTTTGCTTCGACTTGCCTTATGTGAAAGTTGTATATAAGTGGGAACATAGTTATGTAGGATATTTGTCACACCTCATGCAAGGTTATATTGTAAGGTTAGGAATTGTCCATTTATGCCTCATTTCAAATTTCATTATCAAGAGTGTAATTGGTTTAACATGGGAGTGCATATTTGTTTCGATTGTCATCATTGGCATATATGATCAATTGCTATTTCGACAGACTTGGATTTCAGTGTATAACATTTCCTTTATGAAAATGACTACGCTATGTTGCATAAAATGGTTTTATATTTAGGTTGGAATGTTCTTTATCTCACAATCAATTAATTACATGTCCTTGTGTGCATCTATTTGAGGCACAAAAATATTAACTTTAACCCTACGAAATCGATCCAATTTGACATATTCTTGCACAATAAAAATTTCAATGTGAAAAATTCATGTTAATTTAGAGTAAAAGAGTACTCTCAAAGTTGAACCATTCAATTTGGCCTTGAAATGAAGGTTGGATGTGCATTTTTACGGAACAAGGAAAAATTGCTTTCCTTCACTAAAATGCACGCCCATAGTAAATTTATTAGTCATTCTGATTGATTCAAATTGCATATTGCGTATTTAATTAGTTTACACACTTTTGAAGTGCTATATGTTTATGTTGATCCTTAAATAATTTTGCTTTAGATTTCATACAACATTCCATGTTTTTCTTCAACTTGCATTCTGTGAAAGTTGTGTATAGGTTTTTCTTCAACTTTATCTAGCGGAGACAATAGTAATTTTAATTCGGAGAAATAGTTCCAACTCTTCAAATTAATTGTTAATCAGGTAGGTTTTGTTATTGCAAGGCTTTTACACAAAATATATGCAAGGGAAAATAATGGCTAGTGCTAATGAATTTCAAACTCAATATTTGTAATCACACTCTCAGCAACTCAACCGTTTAGCTCTTACACTCTCAAACCTTGTTCACACTCTCAAGAAATGAACACACAATGTGGAATAAAACCACTTTGTCAGACTGTCACTCTTATTCAGAAAACAAGAGCTCTCCTAGAAACCGTTCTCTTAACAAATGTTGAAACACACATTCAAATTAAATGAACACACCATCAAACTATGATGGGAATTAAATAACTTTCACACTAACGAATTGACCGGTCTAGGACCTATGTTATTACAAAATATATTGGTTAAAATTCTGCAATCATTAAAGCATGAACAAGGCTAATAATAATAGTAACACTACACAACACACAAGCTAGTCAGCAGAAAGGTATGACAACACCAATGATTGAGATTTCATTAATGAAAAATACAGGATTACAATGTTGGTGCTCTCCCGCTCTATCACATTTTATCTGTTTCTATATGTCTATCTCGTGTGGGAAGAGAGTACACCTCTTTATAATTTCATATTGCAATGATAACATCATGATAATCCCTCAAATCTCATGTGATCTAATTTGAGAATACACGTTAACAATTTGATAAAAATTTCCAAGGTTAGGACAAAGTTGTAACATCTTTTCCAAATTACAATAATAACAATAGAAAATCAGCGAATTTTTTTAGTTACGTTGTCTAAAAACATCTCCTTTAATAGTCGAACTATATTTTGACTCGATGCTTTCCAAATTCTTGTTCATAACTAATTGAAGGAGTTCAACGTGTCCAAAATAGGTCTTCACGTGTAACAACAATTCTCAACAAGTCCTTGTCCTATCCTTGGCGAGGAAAAACTAGAAGGTGCAGTCCTCCAACAACGCCTCAACATACCACAAACCCTGTAACAACACAATTGTCATTTTCACGAGAAAAATAGCCCAAAACAATAGTTCTCATGCAAAATTCCAAGTAGAATTGGATAATAAGGATGACATATAAAAAGAGACATACCGAGGTTTATAATGGTTGTTACAATGGAAGAGAATGGTCCCGAGAATAAAAATGGTAGGAAAATATATAATTGGAAATATTTAAACTCTTGTTGATGATTTTTTTCTTTAAATTTTAAATTATATAAAAAATATATTTTAACTTAAAAATAATTGAATATATTTAAATTACAACTTAAGTTATATTTTTGGCAATATAATTTTTTATGGTTTTATTGTACTTATATTCAAAAAAGTAGTTTAAAATTTCATTTGAGAAATTCATATATTGGAATTTGAAGTTATTATATATATAGAGAGAGAGAGAGAATAGATAGATAGATAGATAGATAATTTATTTTGAAATTATATTAAAGCTATATAATTCTTTCTGATATATTAGATTGATATTAATTATTTTTATGTAAAAGTAAAGAAAAAAAATTGTGAGCTCTTTTATTCAACAAAACTATGAATTTTTCTAGAGGGACTCCAAATTGGATAACAAAAATGAGGTTTTGTAGGTATATCACTTATAAAAGTGACCAATCAGAAAACCAAAAGAGAGAATTTATATGTCCTACTATAACTAATTGATAATCTAATCCTTCATAATTATTCAATGTCAATCCATTTAGCTCTAAGGAATACGAGAGTGCCTCATTAGGCCATTGATTTTTAAATCTCCTAATCTTAATTTACACCCCTCATTAACACATAACCCCGCATCTTTAATGAGATCACAGAGAACATGGAAATATGCTATTCAAGAGAACCCTTTCACTGCTTTCCTAAATCTTTTCACAATAGTTTATAATGTTTTCTCCCTAGGATATGAGCCCTTCAGCATATACCTAATTTTCTTTGGCTATCTCAATCCCCTAGGTGATGGCATAAACTTCATTGTGGTTGTTTGTCGTGCATCCTAAGCTCCATGAATACTTTGTAACATTAACTCAGTAGGAGCCATGCAACATCTATCCCCCTTCTTGTTCCCTGACCTACTTTATTTTATATTTACATATTAGTAATATAATTATATATATGTGTGTGTGTGTGCGCGCTATTGAAGAGAACCCTTTCACTGCTTTCCTAATTCTTTTCACAATAGTTTATAATGTTTTCTCCCTGGGATATGATCCCTTCAACATATACCTAATTTTCTTTGGTTATCTGAATACCCTAAGCGAGGGCATAAACTTCATTGTGGTCGTTTGTCATGCATCCTAAGCTCCGTGAATACTTTGTAACTTTAGCTTACTAGGAGCCATGCAACATCTATCCCCCTTCTTGTTCTCTGACCTACTTTATTTTATATTTACATATTAGTAATATAGTTATATATGTGTGTGTGTGTGTGTGTGTGTTAATTTTAAAACTATATTAAAAAGTGGGATTATATGAGTATAAAACTATATTAATATAATTTTTCTTTTAATTTAGAGTTTAATCATTCTATATATTTTGAATAATTAATTTTATCTCTATGTATTTGAGGTAAGACTTTTGAATATATCATTTGCTATGGTAAACCATAGTTTATGTCTTTATATAAATATGAATTATAATTTATTAAAAAAAATTATATTTGATATCAAAAATATGTAATCAAAAACATATTTAAATATTATGTGAAAAGTACACAAAAATTTCAAATGAGACCAAATTGATACTAGAATTTTAGCTTTGATATGGGGGCATTTAGTGTGGACACATAAAAGGTTTGAATTCAATGATTACAAAGTACAAAGTATTTGGTGCAGCGAATTCAAATTGAATTTAGACGTAACAAATTTGACTTCAATTTCAATGGGACAAATTTGAATTGACTTTCTTTTTTCGATGCAACAAAAGGTGGAGCAGTTAGACTAACTAAGTTCTTGATGCAACAGAATCAAAATCAAGAGTGAGAAAAGTGATAAAGAAATAGGCAATTTATGGGAAGAAGCAAGCACATAATAAAATTGTTTTTATTAAATTAATTAATTAAGAGAAAAGGAGCGGGGAATAACTCTCTATTAAATCTCCACCATCCACGTAATAGTATTTCATAATTAAATTAAAATTCGGGAAACTCCATACACAATTATCAAGATAGAAATACATGTCCATCCCATGGGAGTTGCAACCCTCTATTTTCCCTCTATTTCCATAGAATGGAATCGCTCCAACTATAAATCCACATCAAGTCCTTTGCATTTTCATGTGCATCTCTTTGCTTTGTTGCTACTTCTTTGGTTTCTCTATTTGCCATCCATTTTGTTTACAACTTTCATTTTTTTTTTATTTTCCATCCACTTTGAGATTGAAAATGGGGGGAGTTCTGAAGGTGCCGAATGGTGGCTCTATGTCCTCTTTAGAAATACTGGTTTGTTGGACTCTTAGGATATTTTTACTGCGTTGGGTCAGTGGCCTTTGTATGTTGCACTTCTCATCGTTGTTGTCACTGTTGTTTTGGTGTCCTAGTTGATGCCAGGAGGCTATGCATGGGCCGGAAGACACAGGAGGTCTGCCCATATTCCCATTCGTGGTCCCAAAGGATGGTCCATTATCGAAAGTCTAATGGACATGAGCATCGGTCTCACTCACCGCATGCTCAAATATCTGGCTCGTCTTCATGGTGCCACGAAGCTTATGGCCTTTAGCTTAGGCTCCATGCCCACCGTTATTACATCGGATCTTGAAGTGGCCCGAGAGCTGCTCAACTCCCCTCATTTCACTAACAGACCCCTGAAGCAATTTTTGCAACCGTTATTGTCCAGGTGGGCAATTGGCTTTGCATCCAATGGGGAATACTGGAGGCTGCTAAGGAGAATTTCTTCTATGCATCTCTTCTCTCTATGCATAGAATCGCTGCCCATAACCCTGGTCACTAGGTTGATTCTCTCGTAATGCTTGTCGATATCCAAAAGGAATGTGAGTGTAACCGTGTTGTAAGGCTTCAAGTACACTTGCAAGGGACTGTGCTGAACAATATCATGGGCAGCATCTTTGGAAGGAGGTTTGATCCTGTACTTCTACTTGTGAAGAAGTGAAGGAGCTGTGAGAGATGGTGGATGAGGGTTTCTAGCTGTTGGGAGCATTCAACTAGGCGGATCATCTACCATGGCTGCATTGGCTAGACCCTCTTCGAATCCATGCTCGTTGCGCTTCCTGGTGCCACGTGTGAGAGATTTCATTAGAAATATCATCGAAGAGCACCGTTGGGTAGAGCGGATCAATGAAATGGGTGATCAATCCAATTTTGTTGACATTCTGTTGTCGTTGAATGGAGAAGATAAACTACATGAGGAGGATACGATCACTGTTCTCTGGGTCCATACTATCCATATTTTCACACTCTCATCTATGTAACTTTGTATTTTAGTTAAATTTTAACACTCTGATCTGATCTATCTCTCTGTATTTTAGTTTAGTCTTTTCACACTCTGATCTATCTATCTCTGTATTTTAGTTTTTTCACACTCTGATCTAATATCATCTATCTCTATATTTTAGTTTAGTTTTTCAACACTGGAAGAAATTTATGAATGAGGTCAGTTTTCTTGCCTTTGGGGAGGGACATTAACTAAGTTTGCTTCTAATTTCTTAATGTATACAAGCAGGAGATGATTTTTTGTGGTACAGACACGATGACTTTGCTGACATAGTGGACCATGGTAGAATTGGTGCTGAATCCAGATGCCGAGAAGAAATCTCAGGCGGAGTTGGAAGTAGTAGTGGGGTGAGAACGTGGTGTGAAGGATTCAAATATTCCTAACCTACCCTACGTGCAGGCTGTGGTAAGGAGGCACTGTGAATGCATCTATCTGGACTGCTCCTGTCACGCCCTCAATCCTTTTTCGCAAATTGCTTAACGTGCAACATCGGCCAAACACTTAACTTTTTCCATCGTTAACTTGTTTCTTGAACTACGCCTAACATTCATCTTATTAACATGTTAAAACCATTTAATGTGCAAAAATACATTAAACCAACATTCAACAGCAAAAGACACAATCCAATATGTAGTTAAGATTTTACATTAAATTACGTTTTACAGTTGACTGGGAGTAAACACTTCAACCGACGTTTTATAATTTTTGGATTGTCATCCAGCTCAGCCCTGGGCCATTGCACCATTCAACCTCACTCGAAATGCACCGCACATGACTTTGTGTTTCCACTGAATGCCTCGTCGTGCCCATCACACTTCTCCCTAGCTCATTGCCATTCATAGTGAGTGCGCTTACCTCGAGTCACCCCACCATAACTATCATTCTTTGTTCAGCACGGCTCGTCGCCTTTACAACTTACCACACAAATTAGTGGGCACCTATACACTAGGTCACCCTACTTGTGGGTTCTAACTCCTGTGTTGCCTAGCTCACTGTGTTCGGTCTCCCACCAGGTGGTGCAACCTGTGGTCTCACCTGCCAAGTCTATCGCAGCCTGGGTTTTACCACCACCCAACTCTATTGTCCTACGTTCTGAATGTCCACCTTTGCTCACCCAAAGTAGCTCGCCTCAACCATGAACTCCTCGTCTAGACACGTGAGATGCTCCTCCATTCGATGCCTTTGCCAATGTTCACCTTCGCATGTTTATATGGTTGCTTTCCAAGGTGGGGGCTTTGGTTAATGGCCAAGCCGACCCAACCTTTTAGCATTTCTAACTTTCTAACATGTCGACTCAGGGTGGGGCGCCTGCACCTGGGACCGCCCACCCATATAAACTTGCGAGCCCACCCAACACTTAGCCATTTTTATGAAACGACTTTGTGTGTCCGTTTGCCCGCTCACCTAGCCATCTCATTGTCCTCACCCAAGTGCAAGTTCACTTGCCAGTCCGCCCAACCGACTCATCACCCACCCATTGTGTGCCCGTCACTGACATCGCAATCTTCAGTTAAACACACCCAGTGGGCGTGCCTGTTTTTCCCAAACACACCAATTCCTTGTGGGCATTACATTCTCACCCACCTAAGGTCATTATCGTCCTCGACAATCCGGCTATCCTTCGTAACCTTTTGTCGTACTTCGCAATCTTTTGCTTCCATCTCCACAGTGAGTCCTCCATTTCCTAGCTATCTTCATCCAGTGCATCCTTCCATCTAATGAGAAATTCTTGTCTCATGTTGCTCCCAATTCTTGTTGTTCAAAGATCCAAAATATTCTCCAACACAAGTTTCAGTTTGTTAACAATCATAGCTAGCCCCCTTGGTGGCTCTATTGTCTGGATGTTCTACATCAAGTCGACACTTCTTCAATTGACCGATATGGAAAATAGGATGTCTCATATGCATGTGGCACGGAAGCTCCAACTCATAGGCAACCTTCCCCACTCGCTTCTTCACTCGAAATGGTCCTTCATACCTCCTCGTCAAAGATGTTGCAGTCCCCTTAGGTGGCTAAAACTGATCTCCGGTGATCCTAAGGAAAACCATATCTCCCACACTGAAGTGTGCATCCTGCCTATCCTTATTTGCCCATTTCTTCATCCTCCTTGCAGCTTCGTGCAAGCGCAACCGTGCTAACTCCAAAGTCTCATCCCAAGCCTTCATGAACTTCTTCGCATGAGGACTACCCAAGAAACCTCCTATCACTACGGTGTTCAGAGTGACTGGCAGCTATCCATTCACCAACTCAAATGGACTATATCCTGTTGCAGAACTCTTCTATGTGTTGTAGCTGAACTGAGCTACATCTAAGAGTTCAAGCCAATTCTTCTGACTAGCCATCACATAATCTCTCAAGTAGTTCTCTAGCAATGTGTTGATTTGCTCAATCTGCCCATCTATCTACGGATGGTAACTCGAACTCATCAACAATTCTGTCCCAACTAGCTTGACCAATGTGGTCCAAAATCTGCCTATAAATCGTGGATCTTGGTCTGACATAATGCTTAATGGCATCCCCCAATACTTTACTATGTTCTTGAAGAACAACTCCACTATCTTCTTGGCTCCACAAGGTAATTTTGTTGGAACAAAGACAGCATACTTGGAAAAACAATCGACCATGACCATGATCCCATTATACCCCTGTACCTGCGGTAACTGAGTGATGTAGTCTATCGAGACACTCATCCATGGTCTCTCTGGAATCAGTAAAAGTTGCAACAAACCTCCCTTCCTCTTAGTATCTGATTTGTCCTGCTGAAAAATGATGCATGTATGTACATACTCCTCCACATCCTCCCTCTTCTTTTCCCAAAAGAATCCTCTCTCCAATAATTCCAAAGAACGATGCTGCCCTAGGTGGCCAGCCCACGAAGAATTGTGGTATTCTTTCAAAAGGTGCCTCCTAAGCCCATATGACTTTGGAACATAGAGTCAGTTCCCAAAGAACAAGAGTCCATCTCGGAAAAAAAACTTCCGTGTCTTTCCCTCCTTTAGTTGCTTCACTATATTCTGTGCTTGAGTATCAATCTCAATGCTTTCCTTGAGCTTATTCTGCATCTCTTTGGTCATTTGTACTTGACTCCTACTTCATGCTACCCAGTCTTCCTCCCCCTCCAATGCTGCTATTTGTCCCTTCCTGCTAAGGGCATTTACAACTGCATTGAGTCTACCTGGATGGTACTCAATAGTCATGTCAAACTCTGCTACGAAGTCTTGCCAATGAGCTTGCTTCGCTGACAGCTTTGGTTGTCATGCAAAATAACTTGTTGCAACATTGTCAGTCTTGACAACAAAGGGCTTCCCATTTAGGTAATACCTCCATACTTGCAAATAGTGGATGATCGCAATCATCTCCTTGTCATGAACCAGATACCTTCATTCTCTATCCTACAACTTCTGATTCTCATATGCCACCGGATGCCCATCTTGCAGAAGAACTTCTCCTATGGCAAAATCTGAAGCATCTATGTGTACCTCAAATAGTTGCTCGAAGTCCGGCAACTTCAGTGTCAGTGTTGAAACCATCCTCCTTTTCAAAACATCAAATGCCATTTGACATTTCTCTGTCCAACTCCATCTTTTGTCCTTCTTCAGAAGGTCTGTCAGTGATGATGTTACTTTGGAGTACCCATCCACAAAATTTTGTTGGTAATTGGTCATGGCCAGAAACACCTTCATATCATGGACATTCTTCAGTTCAACCCAATCCTTGATCGCCTTCACCCTGTTCGGTTCCATGCGTATGTACCCTTGACCCACAATGTGTTCAAGGAACGAAATCTCAGTCTGGGCAAACACACACTTCAACTTCTTCAAGTATAGCTGACTCTTCTTCAGCACCTCAAACACCAAAGCCAAGTGTTTCTTATGATCCTCCATGTTATCACTATACACCACAATGTCGTCCAAGTATACTAATACGAATGAATCCAAGTATGGATGTAGTACATCATTCATCAAAGTGAAAAATGTGGCAAGAGCATTGCACAACCCAAATGGCATAACAAGGAATTCAAACTTCCATACTTTGTTACGATCACGGTCTTCCTCTCATCTCCTTCCGCTATCCGCACCTTATAATACCCATGCCTCAAGTCTAGCTTGGAAAACACTCAAGCTTTCGCAAGATTATCGAAGCAATTTGCAGCTAATGGCAAAGGATACATGTTCTTTGTCATATGCGTATTGAGAGCATGATAATCACAGCACATCAGTAGCTCATTCGTATATTTCTTCCGCTGGAACAATATTGGAGCTCCATAGGGGGACCTTGAAGATCTGATGAAACTTGCATCAGTTAACTCTTTTAACTGTCATTTCAACTCCTCCAACTCAGGCCCTGACAACCAATAACGAGCTTCAGCTAGAGGTTGTTTCCCTGACTCAAGCCTAATGTTATGGTCCATCGCAAGCCTTGGTGGAAGCTTCTTTGATAGCTCATCAAGCATCAAATCTGCATACTGTCATTTCAACTCCTTCAACTCAGGCCCTGACAACCAATAAGGAGCTTCAGCTGCTGGTTGTTTCCCTGACTCAAGCCTAATGTTATGGTCCATCGCAAGCCTTGGTGGAAGCTTCTTTGATGGCTCATCAGGCATCAAATTTGCATACTTGGCTAGCGCCTCGGAAATCTCAGCTAGAATAGGTGTCCTCACTCCATCATCGTTATCGACTTCTTTGATAACTGTCGCTTACATTTCCACATCTGAATCTCTCATAGCCTTCTCCAAACTCACTACAGAAACATGCTGCACCTTGACTTCCTTCCTTTGCTTATGAGTAAGCAAAGTCCAAGTCTGTGATCCTCCAATCAGCATAGCCTCATCGTAGAAAATAACAATAACTGCTCTATTGCCCTTCAACAAATCATGCCCCAATATCATGTCAAAGTCATTCATCTGCATCACCGTGAAGTCCAACTCACCTTGTCAGTGTTTGATTTGCACCAGCACTTCGTGTGCCAAACCTGCCACTCTAGCTCTTCAGCTCATTGCCTTGACCTCCACATTCGATGGGATAATCATCAGCCCAGCTTCTTTTGCTAGTCGTGTGATCATGAAGTTATGTGTGGCTCGTGTCCACCAACGCTTGAATGGTTTTGCCATGAACCACCAAGTCTACAAAACCCAGACTATGAATCCACGATTTTTTTTCCATAACTTTAGACTACATACATACCTGGTCTCTGCAATTTTCTCTGATACCATCTGTCACACCCTCAATCATTTTTTGGCGAATTGCCCAACGTGCAGCATCGGCCAAACACTTAACTTTTTCCATCTTTAACTTGTTTTCCGAACTACGCCTAACATTCATCTTATTAACATGTTAAAACCATTTAATGTGAGAAAATACATTAAACCAACATTCAATAGCAAGAGACACAATCCAATATGAAGTGAAAAATTTATATTAAATTCTGTTTTAGAATTGACCAGGAGTAAACACTTCAACCGACGTTTTACACTTTTCGGACTGTCGTGCAGCTCGGCCTTGGGTCGCTGCACCGTTCAGCCTCACCTGAAACACACCGCACATGACTTTGCGTTTCACCGCACATGACTTTGCGTTTCCACTGAACGCCTCCTCTTGCCCGCCGCACTTCTCCCCAGCTCACCGCCTTCACCGTGAGCACGCTTACCTCGAGTCGCCCCACCACAACCATCATTCGCTGTTCGACATGGCTCGTCGCCTTCGCAACTTACCACACAAATTGGCAGGTGCCCATACACCGGGTCGCCCTGCCTGCCGGTTCTAACTCTCGTGTTGCATAGCTCGCCGCGTTCGGCCTCCCACACGGTGGTGCGACCTGCGGTCTCGATCGCCAAGTCTACCGCAGCCCAAGTTTTACCGCCGCCTGACTTTGGCGTCCTGCGTTCAGAATGTCCACGCGTCGTGCGGGCTCATCTCCGCTCGCCCAAGGTAGCTCGCCTCAACCACGAACTCGCTGTTTAGACTGGTGAGATGCTCCTCCATTCGATGCCTTTGCCAATGTTCGCCTTCGCATGTTTATATGGTTGCTTGCCAAGGTGGGGGCTTTGGCCGATGCCCAAGCCGACCCAGCTTTTCGGTGTTTCTAACTTTCTAACACATCAGCTCGGGGTGGGGCCCTTGCACTCGTGACCGCTCATCCGTATCAACTCGCGAGCCCACCCAACACTCGGCGATTTTTATGAAACGACTTCGTGTGTCGGTTTGCCCGCTCGCCTAGCTAGCTCGTCGCCCTCGCCTGGGCGCGCGTTCACTCACCAGTTCGCCCAACGACTCATCACCCACCCGTCGCCGACATCGGAATCTTCAGTTAAATGCGTCCGGTGCGTGCACCCGTTTCGCCTGAACACACCAATGCCTTGTGGGCATTACAACTCCTATCATTGGCACGATTGCCATGGTGAATATGTGGTCGATTATTCATGACCCCAGCATTTGGGAATCACCTCATGAGTTCTGTCCATAGAGGTTTGTGGTGTCGGAAGGTGGGGAAGATGTGGATGTAAGGGGTAATGATACGAGGCTTGCGCCTTTTGGCGCTGGTCCTCATGTGTGCCCGGGGAAGGGTCTGGGCCTTGCCACTGTTAACCTCTGGGTGGCTAAGCTCCTCCATCATTTTCAATGGCTTCCTCATGTTGAACATCGTGTTCATTTGTCCGAGGTTCTTAAGCTTTCCTGCGAAATGGCTCATCCTCATACGGGTGCCAGCTTTCACTAGCTAACTAAATCCTCCCGTTCTACCTGCTAATGGCAGTACCTCCTGTTCTCTTTGTATTTGTCAGTATTACTAGGCAGTATATATGCGTTCATGCCGTCTCCCATTATGTATTTCGATTGCAGCAGGGCAGTATTACTAGGCACTATATATGCGTCGATGCCGTCTCCTATTATGTATTTCTATTGCATGAGCAGGCAGTATCATGCAATGCCGTTCAATCTTTAGCTCTCCGGTTATATGTATTTCGATTATAAGTGGTACTTTTTCTGACCCATCGTCGTCATATGAGACTCTCTCTCTCTGTTTGGTTAATGTGATCGATAGAATGAAGTTTTGAGTTTGAATAATGGTGATAATGGTGAGCTGCATTTAATTTTTGACAATAAAGATGAGTGACCCTCTGTTTGTTTGTTTAATGTGATCGATAGAATGAAGTTTTGAGTTTGAATAATGGTGAGCTGCACGTTAAATTTTTGACAATAAAGATGAGTGACCCCGGATATTTTTGCATTGTTTGTTTCTATTGGATGGATTTTTTGAACTCTTTCTTTCTTTTTCACAGTCAATCAGCATACATTACATTACATGGTGCAATTTTATTTGTTAAACCATACACATACATATATATATATATATCACGTAAATTACGTGGTGTATTGCTGTATCAGCAGAGGCAGACGTCGTTACACCATTGTCAATGGTTTTGAAAACGATTTCTACACAATTAGGTGAGACTTACCAGCAGTTCAAGTTTGATATTTAACCTCATCATTTGAATTATAAAGTTACTTACACGAACGAAGATCTTTGTTCCTTTATTTCTTTATGTACCTGCACGTTCAGAAATCTCTGCCCAACATTTCGTACGGCGATAATCCACTTAAGAGCTCGGTCGGAGGCAACCTCGATCTGTCCGAACAATGCGCACCCATTTTTCTTTTTAAGCTATCCACATTGCAATTTACAAATATTCGTCAAGTTAAAATTGCAGCTAACCCGTTTCAAAGAAAGTTTATTCTTTTTAAAACCATGGAAAATGCAAACACTTTGAATCAGTTTGACCTGTATGTAGAACATTAAGCTTGAGTCTATAGTCTATGGATGTGAGCATTTTGTGGCATTGTTTTTATTGGATTTTGGATTTTGATTTTATCTATTTAAGCATACAGCATATTTTGTGTGGTTGATTGACTTTTATTTTTGATTATTGAAGTTTACAATTAAATTACATCGTACACTACAATTTTGTCCAGGGGCGTCGTGCTTGCCTTAACAAAATATTTTGCTTATCTGATTTTTTATTTTTGGTTATTATTTAACAACATATTTTGTGTGGTTGATTTGATTTTTGATTTTTGGTTATTTATTTAACAACATATTTTGTGGGACTGATTTTTTATTTTTGGTTATTTAGTGATACAACATTGTACATTACATTCTTGATGTTGCACTCCTCGTTAATGGCGGTGTAGATGGATAATCCAAAGCTCGGTGTAGATGGATAATCCAAAGCTCCCCATGTGTTTCGTGGCATTTGGTTAAAACTATCAATGTGTCTGTTTACAGTAAACACCTTCGGGTTTTGGTGTAACAGCAATCGTGACTCCAACACTCAACCAAGGTGCTTTTTTTAGTGCTTTTCAAAAAAAAATTGCTGTCACAATATTAATACGTATACTTATCTAACACTGGAGTGTGATACTTTACTTAACGTCTTTGACGTTGCATTCAAGCAACCACATTTAAATTATAATGTTGTACAAGTCTACTTTCAATTTTTTACTACCTACCTTTTATTAGTTTATTTTTTATTATTATGATAGGAAAATGAATTAACTAATAGCCAGATGGAATAGTTTGGCATCAATCTTTCTCAAAATCTAGAAAGCACCATACAAGGATGGAAGATCATGAAGTCAATGATTGGGTGTGCCAATATTTTTCCAAATACAACATCATGTACATACATTAAGAAATGACATTTTTTTTATTTTCTCATTTTAATGTGGTTATGTGAAAATTGCTAAAATTGGAATGGTTTTAATGGTATGCTAATATGAAAACCTATTAAAGTTGGAATAATTTTAAATTTTTTTGGTAGGTTACAATTTTTTTTTAAGTTTACAACATATTTTGATTTTCTCATTTTAATGTGGTTATGTGAAAATTGCTAAAATTGGAATGGTTTTAATGGAATGCTAACATGGAAACTTTTTAAAGTTGGAATAGTTTTAAAATCTTTTGGTAGGTTACAAATTTTGTTTAAACATACAACATAGTTTGAGTGGTTGATTGATTGCCTACTTTTTATTAGTGTATTTATTATTATTATGATAGGAAAATGAATTAACTAATAGCCAGATGGAACAGCCTGGCATCAATCTTTCTTGAAACTTGGAAAGCTCTGTTAAAAGGATGGAAGATCATGAAGTCAATGATTGGCTCTTTAATATTTTCCAATATTTTTCCAAATAGAACATCATGTTCGTAATTCTCATTTTAATGTGGTTATGTGAAAATTGCTAAAATTGGAATGATTTTAATGGAATGCTAATATGAAAACTTGTTAAAGTTGGAATAGTTTTAAAATCTTTTGGAGCTTTGGAGTTCTAAACAATTTTAATTTTCTATATAATATAGTTATTATAGTTATAGAAATATCATTCATCGAATTTACTTCGCCAACAACATAAATTAAATGGCTCATAAAAGTATATAAGCATCAATTAATGGTAGGCACCAAGACCCTTACCTCATAATATATGTCACACTTCATAAAGATTAACTAAATTATAACCTTATTTTGATCTTGATTTTTAGTTTCACTTAAAGCATACAACATATTTTTTCTAGTTAGTTTTTATTTGAAGCATACAACATTTTTTGTCTCCTTCATTTTTATTTTTGGTTGTTGAAGTATACTAATAAATTACATTGTATATTACAGTAATGACAGAGGGGCATCATGCTATATTCTTTTCAGTCGTTTGAAATGGTTTTCAAAAGAATTTATCATAGCCACATATTAATATTTATATAGAAATTTATTTAGCTTAATATTAATATTGATTTGATATCAAGATCATGCAAATACATTTAAATTATAAGGCCCAGGGCATCATAATTCATTTCACACTCTAAATCATATATATATATATATATATATAATATATATATATATATATTAATTGAAAAGTACAAAGAACATTACTACTTTTGAAATAAATCTCAAGCCTCTTCTAAAACTATTCCTTGAATACCACTAAGGTTAAATCCCTACTATTAGCCTATTAATTATTGAGGATTAAACTAAAATTATAAAAGCCTTATTCCAAAATAGACCCACCTATTGGGATGACTAAATGAACAATTGGTTAACAAAAGTGACAAGACCATCACCATCAACATCATATTAAAAAAAATCTTATACAAGGAAAAGTAGCAAGGTCGCAAAATCTGTGGTAGGAGGATTATATTCAAGATAAAAGGAGAGATATTTTAGCATCAGTGCTCTGGCAGAGATAAATATGCTTTTGAAGATAGAACTATTTCTAAAAAGATATACTCTTTAGCAAAGATATTTAGGGAGAGCATTCAATATAACTTTAAGGGAGGATTTGGTTTGAAGGGAGCCCATGAAGGATTTATGCCATAAGGAGATTTTTTTTTGGATATTTGGAGGCCACTGGGCTCTAGGGAAAGAGGACTAAGGGCAGTGTCCCACACCACCTATATCTATGGAAAAGAAAGAAAAAGACAAGGAATTGATTCCTCCAATTTCTCACAAAGTGGACATCTTGAATGACCAACTATGCCACACTTTCGAATATTTTTCTGAAGTTAAATTTCTTTTATGCCTTAGGAGACAACAAAAGGTGGTTACCTATGGAATTGCATCTATCCTCTAGATATTTTGGCATATAATGGATTTCATAGGAACCTCAAAATTGAAAACAAGATTATTATAGCCTTCTCTAATAGAGTAGAAGGAAGATTTCCAACCCAACTTATCAATCGCAGATTGGATGAGCAGAGCACATATAATAAGTTTTCTTTTCATAATTTATTCGGTTGGTTTTAGAATGTCAAGGACATCATCCAACTTCTAGCCTTTCCAAAGGCTTGCAGCATCCCAATACATAAAATGAGCAAGGGTCGTTATACCTGCCTAGCTCAAGTGCTCCATCAAGGGTCAAATGTTCTCATCCTCGCACAATGAAAGACACCTAAAAGTAAGTCTTCCTAAAGGTTCATTTTATTCACATTGCATGGAATCAAAAAAAGATGGTCGTTTATTAATGAGGATATCAAAGCAACATGTTTCCAGATCAGAGATCCTTGGCTTATTGTCCCATTCATAGAATGATTATCATTTGCTTGCAGATACTTTCCTTGTAGGACTTGTGGCCAACACAAGTCAGGCTCAGTTTTAGGCTTCCAATATAGCTTTCCCCTCATCACAATATTAACCAAAGAGGTATCCAAAAATCCTAATCCGTCATGCATCTTCAAAGCTTGGATAGAGAGCCAATATACTAAATCAAAATTTTTGGTGTCTGATTTGCCCCCTTCGTACATAATTTTTTTGAGGTAGACTCCCATTTGGTGGAGAACATATTTGGGAACCAGAAAGGAAAATAATTGATATATGGGGATGACTCAAAGGACCTCTTTAAATATGACCATTCTCCTTGCAACATTGAGCCAATAAGCTCCCTATCTCTCCAATTTACTTTTAATCTTGTCTAGAATGTGTTGCCATTATTTGGGGGACATTTTTTGAGGTATATAGGAATATCTACATATTTGAAATCTTGCCAACCTCCAATGACTTCATATCCTAAAACGTTTGCAATTTTCCTCTGCTTATGTGTAGATGTATTCCATGTGAAGATATGACTTTTGAAAACCTTTGCTAGACCCCTAGATGTAGAGAGGAATCTATCCAATACCATTTTAGATGTTTTTGCAATCAACAGAGAGGTTGCCCCTAGCAGAATAGTATCATCCATAAATTGAACATTATGGGATTCAGATTCGGGGCCTGGAGACTATGGGCCCTATCCATCCTTGAGAGGAGTTTTTTCAGGAGCCAATGCATGTTTGGGTTGTTGTTTATTTGATCATTTTTTCCTTTTGGATTGCTTCCATTGATCATTTTGTTCTTCTTGTTGTTCCCAATATACTTGCATTTTTGGGAATTCTTTGGAAAAGTACTCATATTAATGCCATAATTTGTATTTAAAAGGTAGTTGGTCGTAGTCCACTTCCTACACATGAGTCTAGTTATCCATACAAAAATTGATTCCCACTAAAAATCCTTCATCTTTATCTACCTCCACACATCTTCTTGCACAGGGAAAGAGTCCATCTCTGGGTTCTACAGAGTCAACAAAATTTCCTAATGAATTTCTAATCAGTTTGAATGTAGCATCATTCTAGCAGTGGGCAAGAAAGTAGGGGAGTTTAACTAGAATGATATTGTGATATGGATATCACATTCTAGATTAAAATTATGGTTCGAATGATCAAGGTAGAAAACTTAGGATCCCAGAAAATATGGTCCATTTTGAATATCACATCTTGTTCCATTTTGTTCTCAAAATAAAAAGTAAACAAGCCCTTATCGCAGAAGGAGGAAACAACTTCACTTGAGATCAGGGGCTTCCAATTCTTCTCAATCCAGGTCCAAATAGTGTGGGGTGAGGGCCATAGTCCCCGGAACTAACTAGTCAGGCCACGATATGCAACTTGGAGTGCTCAGATTTGGGCTTGAGGGGCATTGATCTCCACTTTTGGGATGTCATCTGGATTTTTCACAAAGCGAGAGGGACTAAAATTTTGAAATTTTGGGCTATTGGAAACTAGGGAATTAAATGTTGTGATCTCCTACCCAAAGGGGTTTTATGGGCCAGCTCACCCGTGGTGGGATTCCTGGCCAAGGATCCTGCAAAACCCAGAACTTGACAAGTAATTAGAGCAAGAAGAACTTAAAAAGAGAATGTTGAGAGCGTAGACTATCTATGTGAAAATCCCATTGATGGGATATGATAGAATGCTCAGGCACACTAGCTGAAGCCATTAGCTATGATCATACCCTCCATCACTTTTGTAACAAACAAAATCCATCATTTTTTAGTAATTTAAAACTAAAT